>JAFBJU010000156.1:155000-194980 GCA_016785305.1 Colistium nudipinnis
GGTTGGGAAGCCGCTGGCCATGGAGCGTATATTTCTGCACAGGTTGTAGGCACGAGGAGACACAATCGAGACACAATTACCAATTTGCCCAAAATAGTCGGGGTGCACCGCTCCGGCTTCTCCTCGGCGCGTGACTCAGCGGTCCCGGTGGAACTGACCCACTCTACAACCAAAAAAATTTAAAATAAATAAACCACTCGGCGCTTATCTTCCCTGAAACCAGAAGAACATCGTAGAGTTTCTTTTTTTTTTTCTTCCCAGAAACACCTTCTGGAATCTTCTGCCCGGCTCGCGGCCTATTTGTTTTCTCGCGGTTCCACTGCACACCGCAAGAATACTACATTCACCGTGCCAGAGCAAATTTAAGATCGGTGATGACAACGCACCAGAAGGAGGAACGGGACGGCATGCGTGTGCACGGGCGTGCTAAACGTGGGGTGACTCACACTGGTCAGCCCGTGTGGAGGGACGAGCGACCGCAGCGCAGAGAGGGGGGAGAGAGAGAGAGAGAGATAGTGACTCAGTGATTACTCCACTGGGGGCTGAAATGTCATTTTGAACGGCTGACTCACATTACCCACCCAGTGGAAGTTAAACACTGAAGAAAAGTGGTCAATGAGCCAGTGGGAAACAATATGATGTCCCGTTTTATTTATTTAAAACCACCATCTCTCAGCTATGAATAGTTTTAGCTTCTTTGAGCACACTGTTTAGATGTTATCTGTATGAATGTACAGGACGGCACAAGCTCTGATTTAAGATGAGGAATTAAAAACCCAAAAAATGCAGCAGCCGCTGTGATTGACAGCTTGTTAAAAGTGCATCAGCCTGATCCACTTACCGGACAGCTGTTTACAGCCGGCTGTCAGCTGCTGAGTTCTTGTGAACCATTACGGCGCGGCACACAGTTTACATTGGTAACACATACACCCACCCCCCCCCCACACACACACACACACACACACAGAGCCGAGCGGGTTCCCGACATCGACTCTGCTGGGGCGGCTGCCGGGTTCGGAGGAGGAGGAGGAGGAACCACGGGGTTCGAGCAGGAGGTGAAGCTTCTCCTTCCCCCCTTTTTCACTCCCCTTCATCCTTCTCTGTCTCCAGGCAAAAAAGGAAAAAAAAATCCCCCTCTCCCTCCTCCACCTCTCTAAAGTCATCCCTCCCTCCTTCGCTACGCTTTGAGCCTGATACCAGCACAGTTTAGATAAGCATTCTTCCACAATGAGAAGCCAGCAGTGCCTCTTTTTTTTCCCTCCTCCTCCTCCTCATCCTCCTAAAACAAAGCCTGCGAGATACCTCTGCCTTCTGACGGCAGCTGGTAGTTTGTTTTCAATTTTCGGGTTATCCCGGGGAACACACAGGTTTCTCTCCAAAAATAGGCAGAGGAGAAAGTGGGCGAGGAGGAGAAAGAAAGGGGGGGGGGGAGAAGGAGAAGAAGGAGGAGGAGTTTGGTTAATGAGCACCAGATGCCTTACCTTCGCTGGTAGCCACATTCTTTGGGGCTTTGGTTGGTGTGTGATCTGTGCTAGAACTTATGTCAGAGGAGATGCTGGAGCTGCCTTTACCTGCAGGGCAGAAAACAAAAAAAAAACTTTAAAAAGGGAATCATCTGTGTTGACTGAGAAATCATTTAGAATTGAGTGTGTTTTCCTTGAGAGTTTGCCTTCAGGTATAACATTTTTTTTTCCTTTTAATATGCCGCAATCCTGCGTCTGTCCAAGATAAGGTGGAATCACACTTTGTGATGTATTTCATGTGGTAAGGAGGTATGAAGTGCAGGGAAATATAAATCCCACTCATTCTCCGCTTGCATGACATTTATGGGGCCGGGTTTTTTTTTTTTTTTTTGACGAACGGCTCGCCTTGGCACACGCACACGGTCTCTGCCGGTTTGTTTTGAGTAAGTGTCCGTGCGTTTTTGGATATTTGGACGAGGAAATAAAAAGTCCCCCCCCCCCTCCCCAAAATCCCCCCTTTCAGCCTTCACCTCTACGAGGAGGACGAGTGAGGAAACACTCCTGTGCGAGGACTAAAAAAAGAAAAAAGAAGCAATCGCTCTATTTCAATAGGTTTATACGAATATACTCCTCTTGCTTTATGAAATATGGTTGGGTTATTGGATTAAAGATTTGGATTTGGACACAGGAGAGCTCAGTTTCACAGAGTCTCTGCCCGTGGAGCTCTTGTTTATGGCTCTTCATTCCTCTGTCACTTCATAAATGCAGCTTTGTGGCTTTCCTGAGCCTAAGTACGAGTCTTTCACCCAGCACGATTCACTAAGAGAGCACATGCACATGCACATGGAGCTGAGGCCACCTCAACAGACCAGACGGCTCCGGAAATAAAGCCAAAATATGAACGCGTGTGCAGGGTGTACAACAACAACAACACAACCTGTGCCACATGATCACACACACACAACACATATTCAGTATATATATATATGTATAATAATACTATGCGGTGTGAGTATGAGTGATATTTTGTGGTGACATCACCCCAACAGCCCACATCTGCTATTGCTCCTGGAAATGAGGCAGATGTCACCGTGAGACTATTTTTCGAATATCCCAGCGGAGGAGGAAGCACGAGGTCAACACCAGCAGATACTTCTTTTTTTTTTTTTTTTGTCAACACCAGCAGATACTTTTTTTTTTTTTTTTTTTTTTTTTTACAAATATTCAGCAGGTCGCAAGAGCTCAGGCTGTTTGGTGCATGCATGAGGATCTTTTTCTTCTTGGAAAAAAAACTCAACTTTGAGGAAAAGCTGCTGCTTCCTGTCTTATGCTTATATAATGTGCTGGTGGAGGGCCGCTGCATAGCTGGGACCAGTGTGTAATTAATTGTGGACTCACACTAGAAAACAGATGTGGATCGATGGGCAGCGGAATTCGACATTCACTTGTAAACGAGATGATGTCGTGCTATGATATAGGGTGTAAACAATCTTCACGCCATCATACAGCAAATGTTTTTTTGTTAAGTTCAGCTCCAATATTTCCACACAACAGGACCTACACAAGAACGTTAAATAGCTCATAGTCAAGGGGGAAAAAAGGCCACTACAACGGCAACATAAGCTAATTATTCAATTAATGATGAGCTCTATTGATATATGATCAATAGATTTGAGGCCACTGGTTTCTGTCATGTCAGTAATGGATTTAAACTACAACATGACTCATTAGGAAATAAATCAAATCATTTGTTTTTCATGCTCACACCAAATTGCCTTCAGGCAACTCTGCACTTTAAACCAGACCACACAAAAAAACAACACAACTATAGGAGTGGATGTTTTGAATCCGAAGCTCATCGGACTAAACCTCGCAGGGGAAAACCAAATATTGTTTTCATTTGGGACTTTTGACATCATCCTCCTAACATGTGGTGATGTCAGGTCAACAAAAAGCACACACACACACACGACAAGAGTACCCACTGGTAGCGAAACACAAAGTCACTCCTACAGAGACTTCAGCTCTAGGCTGAGTTCAAAAAAGAAAAAAAGAACTTGTGATAGAATCTCTGTACCTTCACAGGCTGGAATCTAAGGTGGAGCGGCTCCACATGTTATTCTTAACATCACGAGCCGCGATCTCCTCGCTGCACTTGTTGACTTAGGAAGAGAGTGGAATGTTATTTATACCAACAGTTCTGCTGCCCAGACGGAGCACTGATGTGTTGGATGGAGCCGGAGAATAAGAAATGTTGGAGATCACATCTTGAATGAAACGAGACAAGGAGGACAGAAGAGCGTCTATGTGTTCTGAGACGTTAGTCTTTCCCTGTTATTCCAGTGTGACCCACAGGGGTCATCATAAAAATGACTATAAATATACACTAATAATATGACAACTCTACCTGCTTGGCTACAATCATCACATAACTAATAATGCATGTCCACAAAATGCATTTCTTCTATGAATATTGCTTCTGGATGCGTACAAAAGAAAGAAACTTTTGCTGTAGATTATTAGTATCACATCACACACCACTGATACTCTCTGAATGAAAAGGGTCTCTTTCAGTTTTGGAGAACTCAGTTGTCTTCACAGCGTGCCCTGATGGATACCCATCTCTTGTTTCTGAAACCTGACTTCCTGTTGTTATTACATCTCTTGGGTGTCAGGAGCACAGTGTGTGTGTGTGTGTGCCTGTGTGAGATCCACATGGCCCTGGCGTGTTTGTGTGTGCGTGCACAAAATGGCTTCCACATCAAACAATAGCAGGATGAGGGGAATTGTGGACAAAAATGTGTGGAATTGGCTCTTATCAAGATGGGAATGACAGAGAGGCCACAACACGGGCGTCCTCTGACCTTCCACCTCCACTAAACCCACACGGATAAACATTTCCCCTTAGAAATGAACCACGCATGAATTAGGCTGCAAGGTGATGTCTGGTGAACCTGTCACCTAACGGATTTTTTCACGTGAGATGTAATCTCAGTTTTCACTCCTAACTTCATCCAGAGCCAGATGATGTCATGTCAGATAAGAACTATGCCAAGTTTATGGGCATGTTTCCTCATCCAGGGTTAATTATAGCATTATGTAAAAAGCCTTAAAATAGACAAAAGACTTAAGTTCTTGGAGAAAATAGTGAGTACAAATTTTAAAAAGTGTGTTTACTATGAGCAGCTATTTCATTTTTGAAATTTTGCATAAATCTGTGTTTTTTTTTTTTCAGAAGAATACAATATGTCCACCAGATGTCACTCTGCATCCTACAGTTCGAATATAAACGTTACACCGTTTTTTAAAGTTTAAAGTTAAAAAAAAAAATCAATAAACAGTTTGAAGCAGCTCAAAGTTTCATATCATCAAGTATTCTTTGTCCCTTTTCTTTCTTTGAAGGGAGTTTAAACGGTTTGAATTCAACTACACACAAACGTGAAACGGTGAGTGTGATGGAAAAATGGAAGATACAGGGGGAGTCGGGACAGTTTGGATGGGAGAACTTTAGATCTTATGACGTAAACTACACGGCGCGATGTCTACTTTATAGAGAGTACCGGTAAAACGTGATAAAGTAATATTCAGAGAGAGAGAGAGCGCGTGCGGAGGAGCCGTAATCTCACTTACCCTCGCTTCCATACTGTTTTCCATTGTTCGCTCCCATTTTAAAGAATACATAATCTATGTGCGACCCTCGGCTCGTCACACGGACTCCCCAAAAAAATCCAGATTAACGGGACGATCCTGCCATCCGGAGCCAGGTTAGAGCTGGGGTCCGCGAGGTCCGACTCCAAATAGTTAATCCAGATGTTGGAACAGCGGCGTTACGCAAAACCCCGCAAATCCAGATTACGGCGTCCAGCGGCGCAGACCTTCTTTTTTTTCTCCCCCTTTTCTACATCTGAACAAAAAACACACAGAGGAAGAAAAAAAAAGTCGTCAGAGTGAGAAGAAAAAAAAATAAAAAAATCCTGAAGTTGTGTAGAGGTTGTGTAGCAGCTGTTTATCAGGCGGATCTGAGGCACACACTGAACTTCTCCTCCTCTGGATGAGGACTTAAAGAGACCGCAGAGAGCTGGGAGGGAGATGTTTTAAAAAAAGATAAGGCCACAACTCACTGTGCACGCACAATGCATCCCCCACACACACACACACACACCCCCAAACGCACAAAAACTCCTGCCCCCCACAAACTAAATCAAAGTCTGACCCCTATACTCAGGCTGCATTTTTATCATTTATGAGATTCCACGGGTTAAATCCCAGCCAGAGATGAGGACACATGGAGGATGGAGGTCCACACACACACACACACAGGCAGGCAGACACACACGGCGGAATGCGTCTATAGTTAGCCCTCACACAGCTCATTGGATATCAGGCCGTAAAAAAAAACGCCACACAAAAGCAGTTGTCAGCTGTTGACATTCAACTTAATATTCCATAGGTGAACAAATCCGAGTTAAAACACGCTGGGCCTCGAGGAAGTTCTAAATGAGAAGCGGAGTGAGGAGCAGTGATTTCATCCTCAAGGTCAAGGGTCAGCGTGATTCAGACACCATTGTTGTTGTTGTTCGCTTCTCTGCTACATATTTGATGGTGCACAGACGGGTTGTGTTTTGTGTGTTGGCTGACGCCCAGACACAGCAGCGCGCAGGGAGCGGAGCGGTAATCAGGAGATTGGTTAGCGCCGAGTTTCCATTCCACCGAGGTATTCAGCTCCCACACGTTCACAAATTTCGAGTGATTTCTCAAATGAACTGGTGTTCTTTTTAAACTCGAGGCCCGAGCTGAACTGAACTGAACTGAACTGGGATCTGTGCCGTCAGAGAGAGGTCAAATGCCAAACCTCAAACCTTTTTCCAGCCAGTAATCTGTGCCTGGGTGGAATGCAGCGTAAGAAAGGCTTTCATACCCCCAAAAAATTCAAGATGCTGCACTTACACAGCATCTCGAGGCCCAATTCAAAACAAGTCGTGAATGCTGGTCTCCTGCTTGCATTGATTTCAGGTGTGAAGGATAAATTGCTTCATGATAACATTTATTCACAACTGAAAACATAAATCCATGATTATCCCACATTATATATAAAAAAAAATGCATTATGGGACACACCGGTCTAGGTTTGCTCTGAGAGTTGACCGTTACTGCTCGTCCACTGCGACAACACGGCCACAGGGCCCAACGTGTACGGAGGGACGGCGGGACTCGTGTTTATGTCAGGCAGAAGCTCAGACGTGGAGCAGCAGGCTGATCCGGGAACAGCCGAGTCGCCGTCTTCCTCCTCCTCCTCTTTCTCCTCGGCCACAGCTGCACCCTGGGACGGTGGCGATAACGACGCCATCGAAGCGCTGTGGGTGTCCATCGCAGCCCCGCACGCAGGAAGTGAGCGTTCGTCCTCAGCCTCTGTGGTGACCAGATGGGCAGGGGAGTGAGGCACAGAGGAGACTTCCTCCAGTTTAATGTATAATGTCCTCAGGGTCTCAGGAACGGACAAACACCTGAGACAAACACAGACAGAGATCGGATAAAAAAAAAAAACAGGGTGTCTTCACTAATACCCAATTTAATTTTTAATCAAAATATACAAAAAAAAAAATTATTAAAAATAAACATACTATATATTTACCTCTTCGATAATAATAATAAAAAAGAAAAATGGAAATCAAACCTCTTCATAACAGTGGAGATGTCATGATCCATGGTGGGATCACATGACGCTGCACCAAACAAGCTGCAGGTGATCTGATGAGAGTCCGATACGTTCACCAGCACTGTGGATGGGGGGGGGGGGGGGGGAAGGGACAGAGGGGGGGGGGGGGGGGGGGGGGGGGGGGGAAAGCACCAAGTCATACAAAACGGATTGATGTTAGATTCTATTGATTAAGTCATTGTTAGAACACAACAAGTGTGAGATGAAGTAAAATTGAATGCTCACAGACACAGAGGGAGTCGGTGTGCGGCGGGTGGAAGGTCACAGAAAAGCTCGTGTCCGACTCTGGAAGGACTTCAAAGTGCAGGTCGCAAACCGAACCTGATAACAAGGATCAATAAATCATCTCAGCGCGAGTGGAAAAATAAATGATGCTGCCCACTCCTGGTACCTGCGGGGGCCTCCTGAGAGGAGAGGCAGCTCCTCAGCAGAGTGTTGATGACACACTGATGACGCAGCAGCTCCAGAGTCTGAGGGACGTGAGCAGGATGGGTGAAGGGAACACTGTCCATCACGACCCCTCTCAGTGGGGACGCCGCCCATGCAGCTCCAGGGAAAATATATCTGTGCTTTGCATCACCAGGAAGAGTCTGTGGAGAAAAAAATAAAAATAATTATTTATTTTACGTTATGCATTGCGTCTTGGGAAATAAATCGAACTTTAACGACATGCACGCCTCCATTTTGAGACTGGCTTTTATGGTGGGATTAATATTTTGGTTTAGAAGAGCTTAGCTTTATTTATATTCTTTCGTTTTAATTGTGTACATTGCTTTAAGCTTACAAAAAACTCAATAAAGCACTCAATAAATTATTTGTATGATTTTGATTGTTATTATTATTACCAGTATAAACGCAGCATCCTGCTCTCCTGATTTTTCCTCGTGGCTGTTTGAACTGGATGAACCTCTCATCAGAAGCTTGGGTAAGGATGCCCACTGCAGGTCAACCTCTGGTACAGCCACGTCTGCGAAACACCACAGAGGAAGAACAGGAAGGCGGGGGCGTCATTGTTCCGAGCTACTTTTTCCACCCCCAATCGAGAAATAAAATAAAGTAAAAAGTCGCAGGATTTCATGTGGAAAAACGTGGCACACCTGTTATTTGGCTCAGCTTATTTACAAAGGACGTCAGGAGTGGAACGGCCGGCTGGAGTCGGAGGAGGAAGCAGGCGGGCAGCGCCTCGTTGGGGACGTCACTCAGCGGCAGGAACTCAGGATCGCTGCCACAGGAAACAACGTCAACACCACCGACATCCACACTGACTTGCGCGACAGTCATCGGACGAGAGTGGGATTAAAGCGTCACCCCCGAGGGTCCAGCTGCGGAGGCTCCGGGAGCACCGACGCCATCTGAAGCCTGCGAGCCACGTGGCTGACACCGACCGTCACCTGTGCCGCCTGGACAACTGGCTCTGCTGCGGCTTTACAAATAAAAAATCTACATTTGTCATCATTTATTTTCATTATGGGCTTCATGCTTTTTCCAAAACTGCATTAACAAGCGATATGAACATTCATTATTAGAAGTAATAAAAAAAATGTTTTCATTCAACATCAAACCAAGTCTGTTTATGTTTGGCCTCTTACGTGAATCCGTTTTTTCATCAGTTGGTGTCGTATAGAACTGGATGGTCAGGGGACAATCTAGAATGAAAAAAATAATAAACAAATAAATAAAATGTGTTCAAAAACGGTTACGGTTGCATCTGTACCTTCTTTTCCAGCGATAAGACATCCAATCCTTCCGTTGTTAATCATCTCCATTTTAGGGGCCCCGTCCTTTGCTACCCTGTAACCAGGAAAAAAAGCGAATTATGACAAATAAAAACGAATAAATATTTTTATATAAATATTATTTTACACTTGAAAAAATAAATAAAAATAATTAAAATAGATTCTCCATCGACTTGTGTTTCTCACCTGGGAATTTCTGATATTTTCTGCAGGTCTTTCCCGAGGTGTTGAAGAGATGTAAACAGTTTTAATTTGATTTCACTGGAGGAAAAAAAAAATATATGGATACGACAGCCAACATAATGCAAAATGATAAAAGCGTTTGTGACTGTGTGTGTGTGTGTGTGTGTGTGTTTGCGTGTACTTGTCTCCGGGGATGTTGTACTGGGTGAAGAGGCTTGATAATTTCACAGAGAAGTCGGCAAAATTCTTTAACCTGCCAAAAATAGCACAATGTGAAATTACTTACCGTTAAATGTTGAAATAGCGTCCCCAGTTTTAGCTCTCTTACCTCAACGGCTGCAGGAGGGACTCACTGCACTGAAAAGCAAATGTTATTTTATAATTTTATTAACGCACAGATTTATGGAGGAGTGCTGGGAATGTCTGGATGGAAACAGCACTCACCACAGGGGGTCCTCCTTGTGGGGCCACCTTCACCTCCTCCACCCCCCCGCTCGGCTCCAACACCACCTCCAGGTAGAACAGATCGGCCGTGAGGTAGCATGTGGCCTCAGTAACGTGGAAGCCCATTCTATATTAATAGAATGAATAAAAAAAATGAAGATTTTGTTCTAAAAGTAAATCATAAGAGTGGAGGTGGATCAAAAATGATGTGAAAAGGGCAAAAAAAAAAAAAGTTTACCCTTGTTGCTTGGCAATCATCTCCAGATGGGACTTCATGATATGCATGGTGGACACTGGAAACACAGACACACACACCCACCTCGAGTTACACAAAGATTAAGTGAAATATGTGGATGAATAAATCCTCAATGTGTGTTGTTTATTTACCTTTAAACTCTCCCTGGAGCCGTTCCAGGGATCTGACCAACGGCTCACAGGGTTTGGATTCATTTCTGGATTTCTCCTATCAGGGGACAAAGGGACACAAAGATAAAAAATATATACACACACACACACACACACACACACAACAATGGAGTTGTTGTGTGGCAGTGGCAGCCTTGTGTCAACACTCTTTTGAGTCGCCATCCCGCCATGTAACACACCAACACCACGTCAAAGAGGAATGTTGACTTTTGGATTGAGGTGCACTTTGGGAGGGACTGAAATGAGGGAGGCTCAGATCTTGGTGTACCTGCGCCTATCCAAATACACAACTACAAATAAATACAGAAAGTAAACCAATATTTCCCCTTGTGTGCTAGTTTCAATGCCGTCAGGAAAAACCATCGGCTGTCTTCTCTCTTCGTACCACACATCACGGCAGACCACCAAGTAATCTAGATTTTTTAGAATTATTATTCTTTCTTCTTTTTTTTTTTTTTTACTAGACTCCAGAGACTGACCACTGCCAAGCTCCACTTCAGATTAATCCCTGAGTATTATCTTCCCTGCGTCTCCACGCATGACAAATCTAAGGAAAACCAACCCCACCCTCAGCACACAATTTAGACACACTACAGCTGAGGCACTTTGTGTCGTGTGCGTGTGCGTGCGCGTGTAGAACTAGATTCTGTGACACTTTGCATGTCAGGATCCTTTCCACCTATAGCTAAAACTAGATTTGCAAGTAGAAAAAGGAAAATATTCCAAAAGGCAAATAAACAGTGAGGTCATGAGTTGAATGAGAAACTTTAAATGGTGTCTCTCAAGGCCACACGCAGACTTAATCTGAGTAGAGATGCGAGGACCATCACTGCTCAAACCACAAAGAAACGTGTGTTCCAGGACAGATGATCTCATTCACACAGCGGCACCACCGCCCCAGGCCCCGAGATCACAGATTTGATCCATTATCCAGCCTGCTAATTCTTAATATGTTTGTCCACATGAGACAAATTAAGGGGGACATACTTTATAGACGGGGCCGATAAAAAAACCAAAAAAAACATCGATGGTAAAAATGATATTTGTCTCACCATGCATCTTCTGACCAGCTGGAAAGTCTCATTCCAGGTCTTCTCTGCAAACTTCTGGTGCAGTTTGGAGATGATGGACTTTTCCTTCATCTGTGCAAAAAGAAAAGAAAAAGACAACAACATTAGTACAGCTGGATTATGTTGTGCAGTGAACCACGCGAGTGGTGCTCACCATGTGGCAGTGTCTTCACCTGCACAAACGTGTCCACACTTTAAACACGGATTAGCCAATTTATCAATTATCTGCCATATCATCTGTCCTCTAAATCCAACCACGAGGAAATAATAACAAAACAAAGTAAAGCGTAAACGTGTGTCGTGTTTTGTTTGGTGCCGCAACAAACAGGGGAGTTTGTGTTACACCCAGTGTGATGTGATGTGTGGCTCTCCGGGGCGGGCGTTGTCGCGCTGAGCCCGGGGGACGACAGTCAGTCCGTGCTAACAGCTGCCGAGCCTCTGGAGCTAGCTCTGGAGCTAGCCATGAGCTAACGAGCAGTTAGCCGACACTCTCTGAACTCAGACGTCGCCCCTCACACAAAACAACCGCCGTGTGTGGCCGAACGCTGGTAACATTCACCGGTAGGTGACGTGGTGTACACGGACGCGGTCGTTGCGTGTGTCGCCGCTGCCGGTTGTGTTTGTGTGTCTGTGATCGTTGAGTTGTTGGTTGCTCGTGTGTCATCGCCTGCTAGCATCTCGCCCGTGTAGCTTCCTTAGCCAAAGACCACAGAGCGGTGGAGTTTGAGAGTTAAAACCTTAAATCTATGTCTTAACGCCACGTTTGGATTATTTCGTGTTTTGAATGTGTCATCGTACAATATTGTCATTTAATATATATGTATATATATTACTGAAACCTTAGGTGACGGTCAGGTTTGCTAGCTGGTCAACCTGACATCTCAGCGGCTAACTTGCTAATAGGTGATTATCAGGGTGTTGATCCTTGTTATGGCATGTATTGTTTTTCGTATAATGTGGAAAAAAATGTCAATTAGCCGGTTTAGATCATCTTACTTTATACTTGGCTTTGTTATTCAACTGTTTTTGCTAAATAATAATCTTCTTCTTATACATTGTATTATTATTATTATTATTATTAGTATTATTATTATTATTATTATTATTTCCTGTTGTGCTGATCTATGAAATTGATCACGAGCACATCTTTCTGGGAAACCTTTATTTTTCTATAGGATTTCTCTTTTTCCTCAGGTGAAAGGAATATATTAAATATATTTTCAATGACATTTCTGTGACTCTATTTTGGATCATAAGTAAATACATAGAAGAGCAGTGTTCTCTACTGTTGTAGAGGGAGGGGACATGTTATCTTCCTGCAGGCTGCTGGGATGGGGTGAAAATGAAAAATAGTGATAATAATAATAAAGCTGTTTTTAATGTATTGGTAGAGGTGGTCATTTTCCCTCGGTCTTTATAACAAAAGGCCACAGGGAATAATCCCCTGCACCACATTAGCAGGGTGATGGCAGTTTCTCCTGGTTAAACATTTTATTGTAGTGGGATTTACTGCTTTGAGACACATTGGATGACTATGCAATCTTAGGAGCATAAAATTGAATCCAACGTCCCAGAAGTGATGATGAAACATCTTACGATTGTTTTTTCTCTCCTTTTCCTTTTTTTTCTCTCTCTCCCCCATAGGAATTATCATCCAGACCTTTTTTGTTGCAGCTGCAGTCCAGACTGATTTTTCCCTTCATCATTTCACAATCCTTCGCTCCACTTTGAGCTTTCCACACTCGGAATCTCTCCACACACACACACACACACACGCACGCACTCAAAGAGCCATGGCTGCCGCAAAGCCGAAGGGCCAAAACTCTCTGGCCCTCCACAAAGTCATCATGGTGGGCAGTGGAGGCGTGGGGAAATCGGCCCTCACTCTCCAGTTCATGTATGATGAGGTGAGAGCTGTCAATCAAACTTTCTCCAGTTTTCAAAGAGGAAAGAGTTTCCCTTTGTTTGTATTATGAATCCTCTTTTTTCTCCTCCCAGTTTGTGGAGGACTATGAGCCGACCAAAGCCGACAGCTACAGGAAGAAAGTGGTGCTGGATGGGGAGGAGGTGCAGATCGACATCCTTGACACGGCGGGACAGGAGGACTACGCAGCCATCCGGGATAACTACTTCCGCAGCGGCGAGGGTTTCCTCTGCGTGTTCTCCATCACGGAACTGGAATCATTCGCAGCGACAGTCGACTTCAGGTGCAGCCCGCACACTCATGTTGTACATTTTTCCAACACGTTTCATGGCTTCAATGGCCTGTCCTGTTTTTTTTTTTTTTCCCCCAGAGAGCAGATCCTGCGAGTGAAGGAGGACGAGAACGTGCCGTTTCTCCTGGTGGGGAACAAGTCGGACTTGGATGACCGACGGCAGGTGAGCGCGGAGGAGGCCAAGACGCGCGCCGAGCAGTGGGGCGTGTGCTACGTGGAGACCTCTGCCAAAACCCGAGCCAATGTCGACAAGGTGAGTGGAAGGGAGCCACGCACAAAGTTGACAGAAAAAGCTTATTTGAACACACAATAAGCTGTTTCTTTTTTTTTTTTTACAACAGGTGTTCTTCGACCTGATGAGAGAGGTCCGGGCGCGGAAAATGGAGGACAGCAAAGAGAAGAACGGCAAGAAGAAAAGTAAAAGTTTGGCCAAGAGAATTAGAGAGAGATGCTGTATTTTATAGTGGTAAATGTGAGCAGGAGAGCTGCTTATGTACATATACATTTCTCAGACTTTTACATTTATTTTGTGCCCCCCACGCCCCGACCATGACTTCCCCCGCTCCTGGTGAGGTGAGTGAGGGGACACTTCATACACCATTTATAGCTCTAACTTTATATGTGCTGACACTCCAAATAACGTACTTGCTCGCTCTCTCTCACACTCTGACCCCGCCACAGAGTGTTACAAAAAATAACAAAAAAAATGGATGGTGTTTTTAATTTAGACCCTAAGCTTGACATGTGACTAAGGCCTGAGATCTTACAAAAAATAACTTTCAATGTAAAGTTTGATGTGCATAATACTATTCAGATGACTGTGGGGATGGGGGGGGGGTGATATGGAGCGCCACTGGAAAGTCCCACTTCATATAAATTAGTCCAAAGTGTTGAAAATGTAATTTACCAGAATCAACAGCATAGTGTCAACCCAGAATTCATCAAGTGCCACCAAGGAAAGTTTAAATTGAAAAATAGCTAAGCCAGAGCTTGATGCCATTCCTTTTACTACCTAGTATATGGATGCCAACACACTTTTTTTTTTTCCTTCCTTTTCCTCTATCATATTCAGTTCAGATGATAGGCGCAATAATGTTTATATATTTTTTTTTTCTCAGTTCCAGTCACTTTGTTGAGTTTTGTCAAATGCACAAACGATTTCAATTTTTTTCAAAACTTTAACATTTCAGAAGTTTTACCTCACTCGGCTTATGGCATTCATTGCCTTTGTTTGCGACATGACGGAATCCCTGGTGCTTTGCTATAAGGAGATTCCATAACACTACATCTTCGATAAAATAACTTAATTCCAGACTAAGTAAGTAAGTTTCCTGGCTCATACTCATAACCCAACCCCCCCCCCCCTCGTTTTTAGTTAAGTGCATTTCTTAAAATTGGGACTGAAGTGGGACTGAATTAACGAATAGATTCCTTGAAGGTATACACTTTCGAAAATGAAAGCAGGTGTGATGGAAATAAACCCTGTCCCAAAAATCTCCAAAGAAATAAGCTAGATAGTACAAACAAGTGCCCACTTTTAAATTGAGGTGAAGGACAAACTTTCTTGAAAGGGGTGGGAAATAAATAACATTCTAAATGGCCTGGTATATATATAAATATATAAAAAAAAGAAGAAGCAAGGTCTGGAGGGCTTTAGTCAAAGGATGTACAGCGCATCACTGTTGCCTCTCTGTCCATTGTGAATGTGAATACTCCTCATGAGCTCATCCTGTTTGCCTGTAAACGTAGGCTGCCATCGATGTACAGAGGTCAGGGTCATTGACTTTCTGCTTCGTTTACCTTTGTTATATTCCGAGTGAGTCTGCCCTATGTTTTCAATGCTGTTGTGACATCCTAGTGACAGGCTCCGTTGGTCTTTGCAGTTACGCAAGCCAGCGAAAGATGAATGCAGCACAGGTCTGAACGACAGACACTCAAACACCACATAAAATCAGCCCCTGAATTCCCCTTTTATGACTGAGCCATTCCTTCGTTTTATACCAAAAACAACATGACTTCTACAGAAAACACTATTCAGATGGTTTCCCCCATTGCACACCCTCTCCGCTTAAGATCACTCAACATGAGAGTGAGTGTATATGCACACGGCCAACAGCTAGAGCTCCTCATTTACATCAGAGGATAAACCAATAGGATGACCATCGGTGGAGTCTATGCAAAAACTGTAGGCGTGGTTGCAAAGAGTTGAGCAGGTCAGTGTCCTGCAAACCGATGTTAACAAGACTGGCTGTAGCAGAACAAGATCTGACCACAGCTTGGAAAGAAAATCTAACGATTTCAAAAGTTAAGAAGCGCAAAGAATGTGAAGTATAAAACCCTGTCTCTTGACTTATTTCAGGAGTTGATTGATGAACGCTAAAGAGTTAACGGCTTTGATTGCCCACTTTGTTTTTTTATAGTATATTTAACTGTGTTCATTGTAAAAAAAAAAAATGTTAGTAACGCATAAGAATGTCCGTGAGATTTACTGAAAAGCACACAGCCGATTGTTTAGAAAGAGGAGGAACAGATTGGATATATATTATGACAAGGAGCGAGACACATTCTAACCCAAAATATTAGGAACCCATGGCACCAGAATGTTTGGGGCGTAGCTTGGTTTAAATATATTCTAAGGGCTAACCTCCAGTACATCATACCGTGACTGAAACACAAAAAAACGTAAAAATCGCAGCCTGTCATGACATAACTCTTCTTAGCCTAAGGCCTTAAGAGTTAAGTGCTGTGCGTCTACATTATTAAGGAATCACCACTCCTGTGCTTGCTTTGTCCAACATCAACTCAACAGCATCTCATTCTTGCTTCAGCGCTTTTTCAGAAGCAAACATATAATTCATTTTTATTATTTTTTTCCTGTGTCTTCATGAATAGTTAAATAGACTTGATGGCCCACATGTTTTCAACTGGCTACTAAAAACGGATGTTTGTGTGGGAGCCATAAGCAAATTGTCCTACTGGGTATTAAGATGACTTGTGTTGCCTTTTATATGGATACCCTTGGAACTTAAGCAAAACTGGATATCTATGTCTTAGATTGGATGGGTGGTGTTTATGACATCAGTTCAATGTTTCCTTCATGTTTACTTCTTTTAAACATAACCACTAATGTAGCCTGTCTGTTTGTTAATGCAAGAGGTGACGCTTACATTTCATTTTTTTTTGTGTGAGTTATTTGGAAATGGCAAATAAAGTGGATATTACTAATAAGATTTTTGTGGAGGCAGTCAATTTTCTTTGTTTACAAAAAGCTTTTCTCAACCTTTATTAGAGCCTTATATATAACACATATATATTATCACAGCATCTTTAAATGTTAAATTATGTTCTAAAGTTAAGGAAACATATCGACGCACAAGAGACATTTTGGAAGAATAGATTTAGATTATAGTAAAAGCCAGAAATCTGAGATTCAATATGCGGCGGTGGTGAATGTAAAAGTCGTTTATCAACCGCAATGAATCCAGCGAAGAAGAAAGAGGAGGAAGAGGAGGAGGAGAGGGGTTTCCCTCGGCGGTGACGCCAGCGATGAGCTGGGTGACGTACAGGCTTGTGATTGGTTCGCAGCTACGCAGCAGGCCTGTAGTTTAAAAGCTGTGTGGGCCCTGACGAGCCGCTCCGTTAGCATCACTGCGAACAAAGTTCTGATATTTAGAAACAAATTCAGGCCGTTTTCAGGATAATTAAACCCGGACATACGCATGCTGTTTCCGGACACTGCGATTGTCAGAGGCGGGTCACGCGGAGACAGACTTTTTTTTTTGAGTGGCTTTGTTTTCCTGCATTTTGACTGAGTTGCGTTGAAACTCCTCGCAAGGAGAAAGGAAAGCTAAGCGGCTAAGCGGCTAGCGAGGAGCGCGCTAGCGGCGGCGTGCTGCCCACTTCCTTGTTGAAGCGCCGGAGTGGGATGGAAGGAGAGAAGAAGTTTGTAAGGAGGAGACGGACTTTGTCTCTTATGCTGTGACGCGACGCGGGGAACGGACGCAACGGCTTTCACGAGCCGCAGCAGAAGGTTTTAAATCTGGGCCCGAGCTCGGACCATGAAATGGAATGTGACTGTCTAGCCGGACACAGCTAGTGGAAGCTAGCTGGCTACAGCGACTAGCATTAGCTAGCAGATCTGAAGTACAATGGTCGAGTACCGACTGGTTCTATAAATAGGCACCATATTGTGGACTTTATATGACGGAACCTGTTGGCACCAAGTGTCATTAATCACCGTGTGGTTTGACTCACTTTTTCTGGAACCACAATCGTGCTAGCACTGTAATGCTAATGGTAAGCTTGCTAGCTGTCTAATTGTGAAATAGTTGTAGCTTTAGCACACTAGCCTGTTACACAGCTAGCCCAATGTTTTGTTCCGCGACACAACGAGGAACATAGCTTAGGTAAAAGTACACATTGTGAGGATTATTATTCTCAGCGTGACATTTATTCCGGAGATAAATGCCTAATCCAGAAGTGCTCCGCGAGGGTCGCGGACGGAGCCCCTCTGCGCAGGGGAATGCTAACCGGCAGGAGAGGCGCAGTAAGCCGGGGAGCGGTGCTGCTCAGCGGGAGAGGCACCGTGAGAAGCAGCGCTCGTCGGCTTCCAGGAGGAAGAAACACAGACAGGCCAGAGACCGGGACCTGTGGCAGACCGGTGCAACATTAGACCACGACAATGACCGAAAAAGCACTTTTGATAAAGAGGTGGAACTAAGAACATTGGTGGAGTACGATGACGTGAGCTCCCAGTCGGAGCGCTTCTCTGGGAGCCCCTCTCCCAAACTTGACCCCCACGCTGACCGGCTCTCAGTGGACAGACTCAGCGACGGGGACTTTGTGGACTACAACGGACCAGCAACCCCAAATAAAAGTAAACCACGAGTCCGGGAAGTGGTGAACCTCAGCAAGGAGGCACAACCCAGAGGACCATCTGAAAGGAGCAGACCGGAGAAACAGCCAGGGAGGAAAAAAGACCACCAGAGCAGGGAGAGGGATGCGTCCAAAGCCCGCAGCGGAGCTGGACTCGGTGGCTCGAAGAACCACAGAGAACCAACAAGGAGCAACGACCGAAATGGCAAAAGGACATCTACGTCGCTCTCTACGCCCTCACAAGCTGCAGACAAACGAGATTCTAAGAGGGTCAGGAGTAAAACAAGGTCCGACAAGGAGCCCCCGTCTGCGTACCGAGACGCTCCACAGTCGTACAGGGATGACCGCGAAGACCTCAGGGCGTACAGGCGAAGTCCTGGTTTAAAAGCAGAAAGTCCCTATGGGACGTCCTACCCTTATAGCTACCAGTCCCCTGGTGGCTACAACCAGCAGATATCTAGAAGAAGCCCAACGTACGGCAGCAAAAGACTGTCTCCCAGTTCCACGTATTACAACCGGGACGTTGATGTGTACGCGGCATACGGCATGCCAAAGTCCCCCAGCTCCTACTCCAGCAACAAAAGGAAGCGGTCCCCCACCAGCCCGGCGAACTGGCGTAGGTCGCCCAGTTATGGCCGCCACAGTCCGTACGAACAAGGGGAGTTTGGGTCAAGTCCGTATGGGAACCGACGCAGGTCACGAAGTCCGTACAGGAAGTCCCTGAGCCCGAGTCCTGAAGTCAGGTGAGTCCTGAAAAACAGCTGAGGTTTTTTGTTGCTGCTTGGTTTTGTGGATTGTTTTTTTTTTTTTTTTTTTAAAAAAGAGAAAAGGGGGAAGTGCTGCCTCAGTCAAATTCAATACAGATTTCAAAGCTTTGTGTATTTTATAATGCAACCATGTCCTTGTTTTTTTTTGCAGGCGATCTGCGAGGTCACGGAGCAGAAGTCCATATTCATCCACGAGGCATTCGCGTTCTCGCAGCCGTCACCGCCACTCCCGCTCCCGAAGCCGCCCCTCCAGCCTCTCGCCGAGCACGATCACGTTCAAAACCAGCCTCGCCGCTGAACTCAGTAAGCAGAAAAAGGCCAAAGCAGCGGAAGCGGCCGCCAAGGCCAAGAACTCCAGCAACACATCTACTCCAACCAAGGGCTCCTCCTCCTCGTCGGCTCCACAGCCGAGTCCGAAGACCAACCACGCCACCAGGAAGGGCCGCCCTCCCTCTCCGCCTCCGCCCCCTCAACCAGAGAAAGGTCCCAGGACGCCGACATCCAGCTTGCCGCAGTCTCCTCCCTCCGACCGGATGACCAAGAAGACCACAGACCTCCAGAGCGGCCGGGACCGAGACGGAAAGGGGAAAGACGACTCTGTGCACCGGGACAAGAGAAAAACACCAGCAGCGCCGGGACCGGGCAAAGACAAGGAGCGAGCCACTGGGCCACTCATCTCCACCATGACATCCCTACCTCTGCCCCAAAGCGTTCTGGAGCACATGGAGAAAGGAGAAAGGTAGGCGTTACTCCACCTAGACGTCTTTTTAAGTACACATTCATACTTTGCGTAGACTCAATCAGACGCCCTTTCTTTCTGTATTTTGACCATCAGCTTGAAGGACAGCGCGCTGGCGGCGAAGAAAAAGACAGACCGAAAGGCTCGTCAGCTCCTGCCCGACTTGCCTCTCCCCCCTGAACTCCCGGGGAGCACGTCGTCCCCACACAGCCCACCGGACGACAAAAAGTCCCAAGCACTTCGCAGAAGACCCAGGTACGCCATGCTGCATTTCGAGGATTCAGTGATTTCTTTCTTGGCTTCCCTTTTCCCCAATCTTCTTTCTTTTTCTTGTAATCTCCAGAATTTGTGGCCCAAGATACGGAGAGATTAAGGAGACGGAGATAGACTGGGGCAAACGCTGCGTGGACAAGTTTGAGATCATTGGCATCACAGGGGAAGGCACCTACGGACAGGTGTACAAAGCGAAAGACAAAGACACAGGTACGTGTGACTGTTGTGCACCGGCGGTGAAGAGAGTCTGTGGTGCTGAGCTGCTGTTTGTTTTTTCTGTCTCACAGCTGAGATGGTGGCTCTGAAGAAAGTCCGACTGGACAACGAGAAGGAGGGCTTCCCCATCACTGCCATCAGAGAGATTAAGATTTTGCGACAACTCAACCACAAGAGCATCATAAACATGAAGGAGATCGTCACCGACAAGGAGGACGCTTTAGATTTCAAAAACGACAAGGGTACGTCTTTGCACGCGAGTGACTCTATGGTCCCGATGCACAACCTCGCACATTTCTCTGATGACAAGTCCCCCCCCCCCCCCCCAGGTGCTTTCTACCTTGTATTTGAGTACATGGACCACGACCTGATGGGTCTGCTGGAGTCTGGCCTGGTCCATTTCAACGAGAGCCACATCAAGTCTTTCATGAGACAGCTGCTGGAGGGTCTGGACTACTGCCACAAGAAGAACTTTCTGCACAGAGACATCAAGTGCTCCAATATCCTGCTCAATAACAAGTAGGTCCTCCACGCACACCTTTTATACTTTCAAATCCTGATTGACCAGCTGGATTTAATCCTTGTGGGGTTTTTTTCCTCTCTCTCCCCATTCCTAATCAGAGGTCAAATAAAGCTGGCAGACTTTGGTCTCGCTCGGCTGTATAACTCTGAAGAAAGGTGAGACTCCGATACGCCAGCTTTCCTCATCAATTTCCAGCCATGTGCGGGATTCTGGGTAATAATCTATTTTTTCCCCCCTCTCTTTCCCAGCCGACCATACACCAATAAAGTGATTACACTGTGGTACCGTCCCCCGGAGCTGCTCCTGGGAGAGGAGAGGTACACGCCTGCCATCGACGTGTGGAGCTGCGGGTAAGAGCCACACTAAGATATGGACTTACATACTTTACATATTTTTTCTTTTTTTAACTATCTGGTTTTGTCCGCCACAGGTGCATTCTGGGAGAACTCTTCACAAAGAAACCCATTTTTCAAGCTAATCAGGAGCTGGCACAGTTGGAGCTTATCAGGTAAGTTTTGTTTTTTTTTGGTTGGATGAATCCGTCCCACGTTTACATTTTAGCCTGGAACTCGGCCTCCCATTTAGAACGAGTGTGGCTGTGTGGGAGGAGATGAATTAAATGGCAAACATAGTGCACTTAAAAGCAACAAGTCACACCAGTTCTCTGGGTGTCGCCAGTTATTCTGGGAAACTGGAAATCACTTTTGCATATTGTGTTCACGCTCTTCAGTCTTGTGCGTCAATGAATGTCTGTTCTTCTTCTTCTTCTAGCCGAATATGCGGCAGCCCCTGTCCCGCCGTCTGGCCCGACGTAATCAAGCTCCCCTTCTTCAACACCATGAAACCAAAGAAACAGTACAGGAGGCGGCTGCGGGAGGAGTTTGCGTTGTAAGTCGGCGTCTGTGACGCGTCATGATTATATTTGTCTGTTTGGGCCTCCCAGAGGTGCGTCTTAACTATGATCTTGTGTCCCCCCCCTGCTTCCCAGCATCCCTCAGTCTGCCCTGGATCTGTTTGACCACATGTTGAACCTGGATCCCAGCAAACGCTGCACGGCCGAGCAGGCGCTGGCCAGCGAGTTCCTCAAGGACGTGGACCCGGACAAGATGCCCCCGCCCGAGTGCGTTCACGCCCACGCTTCAATCCACACCTCCATCCCACCGCGCCCATCTACTCACCATCTTCGCTTTCTTCTTCCTCCCTTCCTCTCCAGCCTTCCACTGTGGCAGGACTGCCACGAGCTGTGGAGTAAGAAACGCCGGCGTCAGAAGCAGATGCCGGAGGAGCTGGCGGCCCCCAAGGCTCCTCGTAAAGAGCTGGGCCTGGACGACAGCCGCAGCAACACCCCTCAGGGCTTCCCGGCTCCCGGCGGCGCCAAAACTCAAACCACTGCTGCATCAGCGCTGCTGGGTGAGAGTCTCATCACGCGGCTTTGCGTTTGCAAATTAAGGCGGGGGACACTTCTTTGGTTCCAGTCTCATGCCGTCCTCTTTCAGATCCAAAAGGCCCAACCTCCCAGCTGACCCAGGAGCAGCTGGCCGTCCTCCTCAACTTCCTGGGCCAGCCCAAGACTGCGGTCAACACGGCCCAGCTGGTGCAGTCCATGAGCACCAAGGTCACCCAGGAGACGCTGCAGCAGCTCTCCAAAGCCCTGGCGCCCACCGACCCGGCCGAGCCCCCGGCTCCCGCCGCCCCCACCAAGCCCCCGCCGCCTCCTGCTGCTCCTGCAGGAGTGCCCCGCACACCCCCCATGCCCAAGCCTCCTTCACCACCCCCCATGGCTGCTCCGCCGGGCATCCCGGAGGGAGAGGCGGCCGTCGCCACCCAGACGGCCGTGACCATGCTGCTGGCCCAACTCCTCCAAGCTCAACAGACCCAGAGGCAGGACGCGGCAGCCGACGGAGGAGAAGCAGCAGAGAGCAGCAACCCAGCAGGAGCTGCACCTCCTCCACCTCCTGAGGTCAAGCAGCCTCCAGAGCCCAGCCCCGTCTCCCCAGGTAACCAAGTCTCTTAAAATACAGAGTAGTTTCACTTTCCACCCGGATTCCTGCCAGCTGTACGTTTCTCGTCTTTTTATGCTTTAATAAACATTTAAACCCTATGTCAGCGACGGGACATGGGTTTAAGGGATTAAATCAAGTCTCTTGGAAAAAGACTCTTTCCAGGGAAAGTGGTTGACAGATGATGAAGCAGAAAAGTACATCAGCAGAAGGATGTTGCTCTAAATGTATGTGAAGACGAGAAATAAACTACCAAGATAGGAATCAGGGATATTTACACAAAAGCAACACAAAATTAAGAAGAACGAAAGGAATAATAAAAATTCCACTATTATTTAAATTCATATTTTTTTGCTTTCTAGTGTCAGAAGTAAGTGCCGTGTCCATCCTCCCCCGGCACCAGAGACCACCTGAGCCTCCGGAGCCCCCTCCACACGCTGACCTGGACTACAGACAGCCTCCACCTGAGCCCAAGATAGGCCACGCTCCGCCCATTGCGTCTGCAGGCGGGGGCGACGGTGGGAGACCCCCGGAGCAGGACTACCCCCCGCTGCCTACAGCAGAGGGACCTGGGTACGGGGGCGAGTACAGCCACCCCCCGCCTCCACCCTTCACCGCGGCCGGGTTTGGGGACAGCTTCATGGGCCACATGATGGGCGGCGGCCTGCCGCCTCACGCCCTGAGAGAAGTGTTCAGCGGACCCGGCCAGGCCGCGGGCCCCGTGCCCGGGGTCCACCTGGACCACTTCCCCCCCGGGGTGTTTGCGGGGGACAAGGACCACCGCTTTGAGTACAATCACAGCCCCATACCCGTGGAGGCCCCGCCCCTCCACCTGTACAACCACGCCATGGCTCGGAAGGACGGCATCCCCCCTCCCCCGCCCATCCCGGGACAAACCTGGGGCTCCCCCTCTCAAGTCGGGGCTCCACCACTACCACCCCTGGGCTTTGTCCCACACGTGAACTCGACAGCGACTATCCGAGGACGAGGGCTGCCCTACTGAGGCCCGTTTGGGACCACGGACCACGGGGAGTGTAATAAGTTAAATCAGTGCGAGCCATTCAGTGTGGAACGTGGAGTACGTCGCAGAAAAGACAGCTGAGAAACACCTGGAGGAGCTTTTTCTTGCTCATACCATTTTTCATATTTTTTTGTAATCTATTCTGCTGTCTTTTAAATTAAACTTTTACCTTTTTGAGTGTACATCCAAACAGGCCGGTGAATTTTAGACCTCCCCCCGCAGCCTGTGTTGTATAATTGCTCCAGGGCAGACTCTAGTATTATTGTTTTGCACTACTGAGCGAAGTAGGCTGAAACTATTTCAGCCGTGAAAGGAAATGGATGACGTGCTTACCTTGCACAAGTAGGAGTCTGACCAGTGACGTAGTGTGTCCTCCTCTTTGTACGATTGTGCGGTGCTGTCGGCACAGGGAGCTGCTAAAGAGGAGAAGGACCGTTAGTTCCACAGAGAACTGGTAGCACTTGGACATCTGCAGCCGATCACATGCCACCTGAAGGACAAAGGCTGATTGCACTGTCTATTCCACTTTGCCTTTTTGCCAGTTAGTTGTGAAATCATGAGCAAAAAAAACACACAACACGTAAAAAAAAACAGAGTTCAAAAAGGAAACAATGTCTTTTTTTTTTTTGTACTAAATGATTTCTCCCCCCTCTCTCCCTCCTCCTTTGGCAAATGTTTATTAAAGAAATGCCAAATGTATTTTTTTTTGTCTTTAAATCCTAAGGATGATCAGTTTGCCAGTTTCACTTCACACATCACACCACTAGAGGGCAGTGTCAAACTCAACAGGGATAGTTAAAACGATCAGATTCACATGGTAAGATAAGATAATCCTTTATTGTCAGTGATGCATCTTCATCCACAACTCAAACCAACACTTTTAAAAGAAGAAAGAAAACATCATTTATAAAAGAACCAGTTCATACAGTATGTACGTGGAATGAAAACTCTTACCTCTCACTGAGACTCCAGGGGGAGGCAGCTGAAGAGACAAACACAGAAAAAAAAAATCAGACTTGGATACTGAGCAGTGTCATTTAAAATAAATGAACACAAACTTGCACATGCAAGCACACACAAGTCAGGGGGGGAAATTTGACCTCTGCATTTAAGCCACAGAGCAGTGGACAGCTGAGAGCAGATGGGGTGAGTGCCTTGCTCAAGGTCATAAGAGGTGGCGTCTCTTGTTGGTGGGTGGGGGGGGGGGGGGCTGGGGGTTCGTGCATCGGGGGGGGGGCGGGGGATTCGTGCATCCTTCCAGATGGAGACCACCTCGACTGGGCCTCGAACCGGCAGCCCTCTGGTCCGATGCCGGTCTCCCTCACCACTAGGCCACCTCTCCCCTAAATTAGACCATTCTGCCATTTTCATTCAATTGTTTTAACATGTAATGTTCAAATGAAAGAAAAAAATCAAAGTAGTATCTCATGAAGGATAAACCTATGAAAGAAGACTGTCAAATTTCAAATTCATATGAATCCAGGTGAAAAAAACAAAACAATCCACATTCATATTTATCCAGCATTAAATCCGCATCAACATTGCTGGTCGTGAAAAAGTTAATTATCACCGAGGGGTTTTTCCGTTTGTGCGAGGGCCGCACCTGCTCTGTGATGAATCCGCTGTGGATGACGTATTGCCTCAGCGACACAGGCACCTTCCTATTTTTCAGTGATGGAGTGAAACAACAATCAGGAGCGGGACGTTGAACCAAAGCATCATCCTACATCCATTAACAAAAAACCATCAAGTGGTTGGTTGGACAGTTATTTCATTGCCCATAGACCCGTCTTTCTCTTTAAAGGCCTCAAATCTCACCAGTTCAAACATGAGTGCAATTCAATGCATGTAAAAACAACGACAACACCTCAACAATATCAATCAGCAACAACAATAATAGTAAAAAGACGTAGAATATAACCTTTTGACGATGAAGTTGCTACAAACACGCTCCACACAGCAGAGGAGCAGCGAGCAGGTGAGGTGATTACATGACTTCCTGTCAGGGAAGGAAATGTCTCAAAAAGGTCTCTAGAATAAAATAAAAAAAAATGGAAAATGATATTACATTTAAAATGTACACAATTGCCACAAACTCTGAAATCACTTGGATTTGACTTAGCATTTATAAGTTAAGGAAATTATTATTCATGTCGAGTCTGCAGAGTCTGTCATTGCAACGAAAGAATCAACCTTCATTACAATTTGAATACATCACACACTGATGGACTATAAAATCAGTGTCAGAATAATTCAATTAGTGTTGGATTAATAATGAATAATCCAATTAGGGTCGGAGCTGGACGACTAAATGACATTTAAACACTGTATCCTCTCAACCAAGAATGGGGATGTTTTTTTTTTTGTTTTTTTTATATCATTAAAACATTATTCCAGACTTTCCATCTTTTTCATTTTATACACAAGGCATAGCACAGCCTGCATCGCCCGGCTGAGGCACAGTGTGGTGCTAAAGGACTGAATAGAAAAAAAAAGAAAAAAAAAAGATATCAGAAACATCATAATCCATCAACTGGATTTCACAGACGCTGCAGAAGTGAAAATTATGACCAAGATACACCTTTCATCCTTGAAGCTTCGGCCTATAAATATGGAGCCGTGGCCATTAATAGCGATGTGAGACGAGTGAGAGGTGACGGGACGCATCCACTCCAACGTCTCCGACCTGCAGGCTATTGTTGGAAATGGAATGCGGCCAATTCCATTATGACCCACAAGCTTTATCATATTGGCCTAATCAGAGAGTGGCCTGCACCCGAGCTTGTTAGCTCATTACTGGTTCCAAGGCTCCAGGACCCGAGCTAAGTGTTGACAGTGAATGGGCCGAGGAAGATAATTAGGAGTTAAGGGTGATTTATAGAAGAATTAACGTGCCCGACTTTGAATTGACCTTTGAGATTTTGCAGGAGCTGAAGCGTTCTCCGTGACCCCGTGTGCATCACTGCACCTCGGGCCGTGCAACTCCTCCAAGAGGTGAGTCAGTGCAACTATATGATGTTTAATGGCCACTGGTCAAATCTTGTTTTTTTTTTTTTTTTACTTTGTTTTCCTGCATCTGTGTGTGTTTAAACCAAGAAAATTAAAAATGCTTCTGACATTTTTCGATTACGTTTTGTGGACTATGTTTTTCCTTCCCCGCCTGAGGCTTTGTTCAAAGTAGCATCTAATTAAAATATGAAATGTAAAAGTAGTGACAGTGAAACAATGTCTTCCACATGCGTGCACAGCAAAACCTTCACGGCAGGACTAATTATTCTGGCTGCATATTATTGAAGCCGAGGTAGGAAGCCCGCCATGAACACCACTACATTGTAATGGTGTTAATCTCTCCTAATGAGGGTTATTTTTAAAAGACACCAAAGTGACGTGTAATTTCAGAGATGGCCATTTACTTTATATTTACTGAGGGGCGCGGATCAATACGACGTCAGCCAATCGGCCCAAAGGTCACGCTGCGTTGACCTTTACCTTGCTATTGTCGCCCCAGGCGGTTAGGGAAACCATCACATTATCATAAGGTCACGGGTGAGACCCCCACAGCTGTCAATAAGATTATGGACAGCCACACGCATGCTGTTTAAAAAAAAAAAAAAAAAACGCTGACTCCACGTTTTTTTTCCGATGGATTACACACACCGACGTGATTTATTCCTGTGTCTTCTCCATCAACTCCAGCCACGGAGCCAAAAGGGCCGCTCCGATCATTCAGAGCAGATTCACCCATAAAAGTCAGTCTCCACCTCACTCCTTACCTTTGACACCTAAGGTCGGACCACGCTAAGTTATTACAAAACAAGTGACCCCGCACCGAGCATCTTGAAGTTGTTGTTGGGGGGGGGGGGGGGGGGGGGGGGGGGGGGGGCAAAGATGAGGCAAAGTTTGGGGGCAGGCATGAGGAGCCGAGACACTTGTGCAGCGTGGACCCGGCGATTGCGTGTTTGCACTGGAGAGCTGTTTGCGTTTTACAGGCGCATGTGAGGAATACGGATGAACCTGGAGGAGGAGGAGGAGGAGGAGGACGGTCCTGTTGATCCACTGCATGGGTTGTTGCACACAGTCTGCTCATTTAGCAGCACATCAGGGCTCAGGGACAACACGCTTACTGTGTGTCAGAATTCTGAGATTCAAGTCAGAAAATTTTATTTGAAAAATGTGAATATTCTCTGAGATTAAAGTCACGGATTTTATACACTACACACAATTGTGTATATGGGGGAATTATTACTGATCAAAATATTTAAAGCCAGTGTGCTTAACTGTTGTCACACTGTGACCACAAGTGGTACTCACATGATCGTGGCCCATTTTCCCAAGATCCTCCTGTCCTCCTGCTTCCAAGATGTCATCCTTGGGGAGATCTGAATAAAATAATAAAAAAAAAGTGGATGCGCCATGAAATCACCAACCTCAAACGTACATATTGACATTTATATTTGATTTATATATTTCTTTCTTTCTGGGTTCCCGTTAGGAACAAAATGATAAAATGGGGATTTTTATGAAGACGCTCATCAGGGAGCGCATTTACTGCAACACCAGTGATCTGCTGCTGCGTCTCCTGGAGGCAGATCAATACGCCTCCGCCCTGAAGGGGAACGCGGCAGCAATGGCGGTGGCAGGAGTAGGTTCCTGAACATGTACAGACTGTATTCACTTATCATAATGGCGTGTTTTTTAAAGGGATTATGGTAAATAATGCGTGGACGGGTGCGCAGTGTAATGTTGCTAGGTCCATAAAGCCTTCGCCCCGGTGCCATGCATTATCTGCCATCTCCCAGGAGAAGCCAAAGCAGATGATCTGTGACACAGGCTACAAATGTTTTCATAAAGCAACTTCCCCCACATGAGGGCCGTCGGAGGCGTAGCAAAAACAAATCTCAGGAGCCATTAACGTGAATTGCACGGGGGATGGAGGGGGAAAAAAAAACAAAAAAACAAAACAACCCATAACTGCTTTTCCATAAATGTGGAGAGCAACAGGGAATCAGGCGTGAAATGCGAGGGTGGCAATGCAGAGAATTATTGTGGCTGAAATTGAAATGGCGAGGTGGTGGACGGAAGGGGGGGGATGGGCCAATACAAAACTGGCAACCACTTTGACGAGCGTAAAGGTCGATAAGTCAATGAGACATCGTGTTTATGATGCATTGCTTGTTGTGTAGATGAAGTCGTACACAAAAGCTGCACGGCGAGTGCTCAGCACTTCTGTCTGACGCGCCGTGAATATATATATATATATATATATATATATATATATATATATACACACAGTATATGTCGTTCTGCACAGACCCACTGTTCCCATGGTGAGTTTTTAGGCGTCGCTTCAAAAGCGAATGTGCCACGGACAAAACCGCCGACATCTTCCCGAGCAAACAAGCTGACACGAAAAATAACACAGACCTCACACCGAGGACACATATATACCTGGAGGGGAGAAAAAAAAAACTCAGCCCCCCCCCCCCAGACTCCTGAACCTGTCGGAATATATTTTAAATAATAAAAAAATAAAATATAAAAAATGTTTATGTCAAGGAAGATAAATGAATTGCAGCGACAAGAACAAATGTTGAATTGAAATACACATGGTCTACGTCAGAAATAATGGAGATTTTACATATAAATTCAACAGAAAAAACAGGAAAACAGCAACATCCCCATTTCATACGACATTGGACATATATAAAATATATTTTATATTATATGGTAGCCTCCTTTTTGAGCCATTCAATGCACAGGAAAACACAGTATATGCCCATTATCTTTACTGCATTTAAAGTCAGAATCTGCATTCTACACAAGCGTGCCAGTGGCAGGCTCCAAAAACACACGTGCTACAATTCCCACAATGCAACTCCCCTACTTGGGGAGAGAGAGGAGAAGGACGTTCTTATTACAGTGTCCTTGTTGTTTTTAATCGTCATAACCTTGAAGGTAGAGAACATCTGTGTCTGTTGGTGAGGTCTTTTTTTTTATTTTTTATTTGGGGCTCATCTCCTCCCAGGAGGTTTGATCAAACTAAGTAGGCTACATCGGACATATTGCTTTTTGGCTTTTCTTTTATCCACCGTCTGTCCATATTGCAGAAGCTGTAACTTCTGGGTTCAAAAATGTCATTTACGAAATGTAATCCATCGGGTTGCATTATCCCGTCGAAAGTGTAAACTGAGAGTTGCATTCCATGAGCTCATTCAATAAATGAGATAACTTGATTTACCGACAGATGGAAGTCAATAATACTCCAACTCTAAAGCCAGAAAGCCAGTTCGACGATTAACACAGAGACCAGAAACGTCTAATTGAATAATGAGCACAATAAACCTGGACATATGCTGTTTTTTAAGATTGAATTTTCCACCTGAAGGAATCCTTCTCGAGGACGGGTAGCTTTTGCTGGAACCTGCTTTATGAGTTATTTCTGACCCTGCGTGGTTTTCTGCTGTAATAGCACTTTGTGTAGAGAGTGCTGAGACGAGGACAAACTGTATATTTAGTGTTCGGCCCGGTCTGTGGCAGTGTGTGATTAATGAGCGCGCAGACAGACAACCAGGGAGCATTCTAATCACCCACAAGGACACCGAGTGATGGAGAGAGACGGAGGGGGTGAGAAAAAAAACAAAAAAACAACAACCCTAATGGCCCCAACAGCCGGAAATCTACAGGGAATGTACCACACTCTGTTCAGGGGTAAATCCACAGGAATGATCATCGAACGTACACATCGCACAATCAGACTATAATCTGGATGCACAAACAAATCTATAAATGGACCTTTTCAGACTCCTTGGAGTGATAAAGTCATAGTGTGGACTATCTGAATCAGTGTCCCGCCATGTCGCCTTCCAGGACAAATCTGACATGTTTGCACCTTAGAAATCCCTCTTTTCCATTTATATTTCATATTTCTGTGGTGTTGAGAAATAAAGTTGTAGCTATAAAATCAAGATCATTAAGTTAAAGCTGCTAAAACTAATATTTCACTGTGGGTTCTCATACATTCATAGTAATACAAAATAAAAAAAAAAAAAAAAAAATATATATATAAATATGCATTATATGAACTGCCCCCAAAAAAGAAGCAAAGTTTCTGTCCCAAATGAACCACATTTTTGCTCCCGGAGTAAATATTCATCTGTCAGTTATAACAACGATGAGACTTCAAGATGTGTCAATTAGCTGTAATTTGAATGGTTAATAAAAAGAAATAAAAAAAAAAGTATAAAATCATCTCAAAATACTGACTATAAACAAATTATTTTTTTTTTAGAGAGAGAGAGAGAGAGAGGGCGAGATGGATACCACGCAGAGGATGGAATCTGTCAGCGGGGGTTGACTCTCGGCGGTGGCCATACCACAAAATTAAAAAAAAAACACGCGTGGAATGAGCGGACGTTTTATCACACAAAACTGTGAAGAGAGTGAAGATGGAGCCCAAAGAAATGGACTTAAGGTGATGCGTGGCCAGAGAAAGGAAGGAAACATTAAAGAGTGAGAGAGTGAGGAGAAAGAGAGAGAGGATGTACTGCGCCCCCCCCCCCGACATTAGGCACCGCACAACATCACAACACAACACGCAGCCGAGCCGCGCTGACAACAAAACACATTATTCAGGTGAGAAGTGAGATAAATCATTTCTATCCAGGAGAACAAGGGAGTCTGAGGTGGCGTGTTCAAAGCGGCGACAGGGGGGCGCTCCATCCTATACGATCATCTTAACGGCCAGCAGGTTAGGTTCAAATGGCGCGTTTGAGTCACCCTCGTTTTGAAAAAAACTGCGCGTCGCAACCTGAGAGTGTCCCAAACACAAATGCAGACCTCCGAAATAAATCGGCCCTGTGGACTTTGAAAGGCTCAGGAGAGGAAAGGAAATCGTTGGACGCACATACATTATGAGATATGGCCGCTTTACTTTGTGGTGAATAATGAATGTGTTTTCATCGTGTCATGCGGTGGGTGACTGGAAAAAAAAAAAAAAAGAGAGAGAGAGAGAGAAACGCGGAGCAGCAGCCGCGTCTCTTGCCCGTTTCTGGTGGCCACGTTCATCCTGGAGGACTCGGAAGGGTAAGAGACGCGATCACCCGCTACGCTCGTCCCTCGGCGCCGGCGTAGGCTCCTCGGTACCGAGGGCTGCGCTGAACTGCATGCTGGGACGCCCGAGGGCTGGGGTAGCCATGGCAGCAGCGGCGGTGGAGGCGCGAGGTGAGGGCTCGCCGTCTCTTCGCATGACCTCCATTTGGATGCCGGCAGTGGGCCGTCGCCATGGTTTCCGGCGGGGGGGGAAACTTCCCCCTGGCTGCTGAAACAGGAAGTGACATGTGCCTCGTTGCCAGCCACACCACAGGTGATCAGGAGAATGTCATAACTCAGGCCCCGAGCCTCCACACGCGCCGGCTCCGCTTCGTTATTTCACATAAAAAAAATAAAAAAAATTTAAAAAAAACGCGACGCTAACTTAGTTTGTCACACGCCGCCTTCTGTGCGGCCTGGCGCGAAGAAAGTGGTTTCTCAGGTGGCGTGCGGAAACACACACTCTCCGATGGTACCGCAGTTATTATGGGATGCATGAGCTGAGACCTGGAATTTCAAATGTGATCTTATAAACTGCAATTCATATTTGATGGGGGTAATAGAACGTGAATTTTTCACCCGGCTGGCGCGCGTGTGTGTTTGTGTGTGTGCGTGTTGTTTGAATTTGTCTCGCTTTGCATTACACAATCTTGAAGCACCAAGAAACACAGGTACATACCCAGAAACCATCTCTCTCTCTCTCTCACATTTGCACGCATGCACACGCCACACTAGCTGTATAAGCAGATTCTCTCTCCAATGAAAGTCCAGCACTTTCTCCCACTTTCTCGCAGAGTTGGATGAGAAGTAAAAAGATTCTCAAATGTCGCTGAGTCAGCAGAAGTTTAGGTTCATGGAAAGAACGAGAAAGTGAACTTGGATTTTTTTTTTTTATATAACAAATGAAACCTAACGACACCTAAATCTCTCTGGGTAACGGTTTTAAATCATTTAACAATGCCTACGCGCGGGATCATTTCTCCACCTGTGGAGGAGCGCCATCGCCATGACGACCAAGAGGAGGGAAGCTCGTCCTCCACTCATCCTCCTCTGCGGTGAGTTATTGTGGAGGAATAAACATATTTCAGTGCGGTGCGTCGTTGGCCGCGTGAACGCGGGGGCTCTGACGGACCCGTCCATTACACACTATCTATTGGCGTGCGTGGTGATGCATCTCCGAGAAGGGCAGGTTACTGAGGAGAAGGCATTTGTTTTCAGAGAGGGAGCCGTGTGAGGCAAAAAAAAAAAATGGCCGGAGATCGTCTCCTGTGAGGAAGCGGCGCTGAAGTGGGGGATTCATGAAGAAGAAATATTTACACCTCGTCGGCCGCTTATCGCCCGGTGAATGTCGAGCAGTATTAATATGTAAGGTTCCGCAGGCCTCTCCGGGACACTTGGCGGAGTTATGGAGGCTCGGCGGCGCGGCTCCGTGATGGTATCACGCTGGATTCCATTAGGCCGGGACTGAACATATTGGCGCAAAAAAAGTGGGGGGGGGGGCGATAGGTCCCCGCAGTCATGGCACACCGGCTATCAGCCGCCATCCAGGACGCCGTATCGGCACATGCACATTAGTTTCCTGCCGACCTGATGCTGCACTGCAAAGATTACACCGCATCTCTCTCTTTTCCTCACATGCAGCATTTTGGATGAAAGAAATATTCTTTCCAGCCTTTTTCCTTTTTTTTTTGTTTAAACCCTCACCATTTTCCCAAGTGTGTATGATTTCTTTTTTATTTTTTTCCTCCCTCGCCTTCTCAGCTGCTGATTTAGGCGGCGGTGGATTTGCGGGAAAAAAAAAAAGAAGAAAAAACAGAAGGCGATAATGAGACGGCAGATAGAGGCTCAGTAATGAGAGGCAGTCCCCCCGGTAAACACAGCGCTCCCTGGAGGTCAGAGATGGGAGTTGGAAGGAGATAAGTTTCGCATGTGTGGTTTAACCAGCCCAGATTCAAACTCATCAACAGTTTGAAAATAATCGAGGGGTTTATATTAATTCGAGTCGCCTTCCCAGCTACGGCTGAGCCAAAGCTGTTGCATGGTCAATATAATATAATAATATCACATTTTCCAGGCAACGTGCACTTATGTTAGCACAATGTACAATTTATTTCATCCATATTAATCCTGAGGAGGAAAACGAGACGTTAGATGAGATAATGGGTGACTCCCCTGACCGCAATTTGTTTTTCCACACTGTAAAAAAAAATCAAGGAAACTGCTGCAAAATATCCACATTTCAGAAATCAGCGTTGGTCGTTCAGTCCATTGTTGTGTGCACCTTTGGATGTTAGATGATGGGGAAGAAAAAAACTTGTGTGTCATCCTCTGATTGAATCCTCTTTAAACCATGCCACCTCGATATTTCCCAAAATTCCCTTTCTAAATAACTAAATGATAAAAAATACATTGTTGGGTTGAAAGTATTGCGACGAAATGCAGCGCTGAAACGAAACTTGTTTTTCTCCTCTCGCCTCCTAGCGTCTGTGGGTGTTCATTCATTTTCCTGCGTGGCAGCTTACAAGCTCGGGCTGGAGTTCACAGTCCCCCCCGCAGCTCAGACAAACACATTGTGTGTTGCCTGTTAGGATTATCTACACAGGCAGCAAGCTTTGGAGACACACTGCCAAACAAAACCCTAATTACGCCAAACGCACTGTGCTCCTCCAGCGACAAAGACGTTCCTACGCGACAAACTGGGCTCTGAAGTGTCATGGACACAGATGCAAATCTTTTGTGTGCGTGTGTGTGTGTTTTCTTTATCCGTGCAGCTTTTGGTGATAATATAGAGAAATATAGAAAATAAATAGAGAACATTGGACTTTTAATTATTTTTCAAATGTCCATCTGTTGTCCGTTTATGATCAGAAATAAATCCCCCAAAAATCCAAGTTCCAACTGCGCTCGAAAATGAGCTATTATTCAAATGACCCTGAAAGAATGTTGCGACTTTGCTTCCTGTTCTCACGGTTTCCAGTTGATAGATCATAAGACAACCAGCTCATTGTGGCTCAACGTTATATTAGACAGCAGACATATGGTCAATAATGTTCCAGACAGCAATAAAAAAAGGTTTGAAGAGCTCCTGAACACATTTATCAATATGCACGATGCGTTACGTCTTTCCAATAAAATATGACGGCACGGTAAATTGCCACAAAGGCGGCTGTGTTAAATGCAACACAATCAATCACAAAGGAACATCACATTCACGCAGCAATAGTTTTAAAGAGGAACACTGGGACTCAGGAGCGGGATCGGGTGGATTTGCTACATGCATGAAACGATCCGGCAGATACGACTGTGGTGGCTCACAGGGCTGAGGCAGGAGTCGGAATAATGCTGGGAAAAGTGAGGTGAGAAAAGTACGCTGTGCATAGTTTCCGAAAACTGCATTTCCATATTTTAAGAACAGGTGCAGAGAGACTTGTTTTCTTTTTTTTTTTTTTACTGAGCAATTTTAAATTATAAGTGGTGGAAGCAGATGTGAATTTCCACAAATAGATTCTAACTGTGAGTCATACATCAAGTAAAAGTATACATGCTCAGTATATATTGGCTTGAATTTCATACATGATGCACAATTTCTCCATTATTATTATTGTTATTATTGTTATTATTATTATTATTATTATTATTATTATAAACACAAAACCTACACACACGGCTTGTGGAGTCAAATGTGATGTGTGTGATTTGTGTGCAGGTGGTTGTAATGTAACGCACAGGGAGGCAATGTTGCAAATGCTTTTTGAGGTAAAACGCTTTTAAATCTGAAGCTTTTTTTTCCCCCACCTGTGACATGAAGCATTAGTCACCGAGCACTCGTGTTTAACAGTGCACTTAAAAGATTAGAAGATGAGGCTGAGCCCTGCTTCAAAACCAATTCTTTGGTCACTCAGGAGCTTCTGGTGAAAAATAAACCTGAGGAGTAAAGCTGCTAAAAGGAAGGCAATGCAGTGTGGAAAAGACTTTGATATTTAAGTGTGTGTGGAATTCCATTCATTCTTAAAGCCTCATAAGACGCACGGAAGGCGGAACCCCATTAAAAAATAAAAAAATAAAAAAATCAATAACATATAAATGTAAGTCAACATTGATTGACCGGTGAAGTTTTCCGTTCAGAACTTTCTCGTTTGGAACACGGCTGAGTAGAGAAAAGAGTCCAGTCATCCAGGAAATAAGAGTTTCAGCCCCGTGGTTCAGAGAGAGAGAGAAAGAGAAAGAGAGAGAGAGAGAGAGAGAGAGAGAGAGAGAGAGTCGCTGTCACCTGAGACGGAGATCATTCACCGTGTTCACTGATGGATCCACACGCACAAACACTTCTGTTATTGCTTTCTCTGCCCTTTGATCATCCCATTGTGGACGTCCAATTTCACGTTCTAACTTCACTGCACCCGCATTATTTGCTGTAAATGACATTGTTTACTGAAAAAGAGGCGTGTTTTTGTTCAGTTTTTTCCCCAGGAGGTGAGTTCAGGGAAAGTTTGGAGTGTTTCTGCTTTCAGGTGGATCAGGAAATGTGAAGGAGATTGTGACTCTGCTCGATTAAACCTCGGCAACTCAAACCACCTCCTGGCCTCGGTGTTTATTGGCAGGCACCTCGGAGAGATGGACTTACATGGTGCACCACACACACACACACACACACACACACACACAGACACACACAGACACACACACCCCTTCCAGCTTTTCTCGATAATGAGCCTCTAACGGTAACTCAAGGACCTACGCGCGGATCCACATTGATCTCCATGGACGGGGCATGAAGAACATGCACATGTCGGAGCAGCAAGTGTTAAATTGCCTCTCTCCTGAGATAAATCACTGCACCGCACTGTCTCTGCAGCTTCCTGCTCCATGTCACGTCTGTTACTGCTGAGATTTATTTCCCCAAACCTCCTGACAGCCACTGCCACACTCATTCAGCCCCCTCTGAGAATGAAAATCCCGGAGTCCCAATTTTGGTTCACAGACTGCGTGTGAGTGCGACATCTGCAATAAAAGGTGCAGTGGGAATAATAATAATGCAGGTGGAGTCCGGGGCTATTAGGATTCCGCCGGCGTAATTGATTTTAGAGCCTCTCCAAACCCGCAGCTACAGTTTCCATTTTAACTCTGCAGGAGAACTTTAAAGCGGGATCATGTGATGAACAGTCTTCTGACCTCAACATAACCCGTTCCTGTTCCGATTTGCAGAGTAACCGTGGTAACTCTAAATAAATCAATCAAACCGATCAATACTCGATATACGGCCTCCAGCCGTCGTGTGATATGTTTTTTTTTTTTGTTTTTTTTAACGGTGCTGTGCAAAAGATTACGCCACTTATCCATCGCATAATAATCCAGCACCAGGAAGGAGCAACACAACAGATGGGGTGTCCCACAGAGGCCCAAAATCTTAAGTAACTGAATATTATTAGTTAAACTGATGAATAAAGAGCATTCATATCAATATTTTTTCCTCCCTTTTTTTTTTTTTATATAAATATATTTAAAAGAAAAAAACGGATTAAATATCTTTTTTTTTCCACATAGAAAAACCTGCAAAATATACCTTTGAATATATATTTCTCACCGTATTAAGGATCAAAGCTTCCTGTTATCTGAAATTGACACTCGTCCTCCAGTCAGTGGAGAGACAAACATTCTCCGGGACCATAAAGGACGCAATCCTCTCCCATTATGACCTGTAATTCATTTTTCCAGGTCGCAGCGATGGCACCAACACGTGGTTAACAACTACGTGCGTTTCTTCCGACGCACAGAAAGGAAAATCCAGCGGCACACATTACCCCCCCCCCACCTCACCGTCCCCCCTCCCCCCCACAGAGTCCTCTCTCCACCTCATTTCACTGGAAAATTGGCTCCAGCACCCGGCGCCGCGCTCCCCACATTCTCTAAATTCAGCCATTATTGTCGTGCCTTCAGCTCTAATCCAATTAGCTATAGGAAGCAAATGGTGCTATCTCCCATTTTAGCTTCTCACCTGCGCGGGGGGTGGGGTGTGTGTGTGTGTGTGTGGGGGGGCTTTATGGGAATTGTGACTCAAGGGAATATATGATACCTATGGCAAGGAAAAGATTTGTCAAGCCTCCAGATATGAGCAGTATTTGACATTCGAATGAGCCGTGGAGTGAAAAGGACTTAGAGAGGAGATCACACACTCCACAGGCTCCAGCGGCTCATTCTGCACCACAAACCCCATGGAATGCATTTGCTGGCGGCATCCATTTTTTTTTTTCCCCCCAAACTTCAGCGCTCGGTGATTATATTTCAACATTTCTCTCCGCTGACTCAGGTCTGCGGCCTCAGGTGGACACGCGGACTCACGGCCTGCGCCCCATCCATTAAACAGTGTAAACATATGTTGGGCTGTGAAGTTCCGCCCCCCCCCCCCCCGCTCATTCTGCACCACAAACCCCATGGAATGCATTTGCTGGCGGCATCCATTTTTTTTTTTCCCCCCAAACTTCAGCGCTCGGTGATTATATTTCAACATTTCTCTCCGCTGACTCAGGTTTGCGGCCTCAGGTGGACACGCGGACTCACGGCCTGCGCCCCATCCATTAAACAGTGTAAACATATGTTGGGCTGCTGCAGACATATTTTTTATTCTCAGACCTCTCCACGTAGTGCCAGATGGTGCAAGCGCTCACCGCGTGGGCATCCACAACACACCTGCAGCCATGATGCTCCAAACCAGCTCACTACCGCTTTACTATACTTTAGAATCTGGGTGAAAAACAACGGTTTTAAATCTCTGAAGTGTCGGTGCGCGTTTGAGTTTATGACAACATAAATCAGCCACTCCTGGGAGCTGTGATCACAATATCATCCTCGGTGGACAAGATGATAAACTACACAAAGTTGTTGCATTTAAAAAAAAAAACTGGAACAGATCAGGCTTTACCTTCAATCAAAACAAAAAACACTCCACATCCGAAGTCTCACTTTTAACCGCAGCTGGTCGTAGTCACACGCAACCGATTATTATGAGAATATAGCATATGCACAGCTTTGATATTTAGGTTATAGGCTCACATCCCCAAAAGGAAACCAACTCAACACAGTGAGGAAAGCCATTATGATCATGATCAGCTCCTCATTGATACACTTCAGTGATTCTGAGTCAGCCTCACAATGACATTCAGTGGAAGTCTTTTTTTGTTTTGTTTTGTCTTCCATTATAGCGAAGCTGTCCTCTAATAATCCAATTTTTCATTTTACAGGTTTGCGAGGGACATAATTATCCCACTGCTAAAATTGCCGAGCGAATCATAATACATTTAAGACTTTGATGCTCATTATCAAATTGGGCTGACAAAGCTTATTAAACTTGAAAACGAATCCGAACACGTGCTCCGCATCTGAATTTTTCAGAATTGATCATATTTGTAGCCTCTATCAAACACAAACAACATTGCTAGTGTGCCTTTTGTATTGTAGAACACTAGTAGCGGGAAACCCGTCAGTCATTAATCAACACCAGGGGTCCTGGCTGGACTTTGTGAAAAATAATCTTTTTTCTTTTTTCTTTTAAATAATGGCTGCCGTCGTCGATTTTGCCTTTCTCTTGCGACATGCAAAAAAAAAAATTGCTTTCATGCCGCACGCTGCCTATTTATTCTCTGGTATTTTCGCATGAGTGTTATAAGCTTGGTCACCGTCATCCGGCCTCGGCAGACCTTGCCCGCGGTGCTGCCTGTCGCTGTGACACGGCAGCGCCCGGTCACCGTGACGGTGGTCATGTGCGTTTGGCCCTCTCTGAGCTCCTGCAACAGTACGTAGCTTGCGGTGGATTTAAAAAACACGGTGGAACAGACACATTTGAACACCGAGGTTAAATCAAGTGCAGCCACCCCGGAGAGGTCAGGGTAACGTTTGACTGCATAACTTTTAATAATTGTTCCTATCAAAACTGAATCTGACAAAATAAAAGGATTTCCTATTGTGCGTCACAAGAGAAAAAGAACGACTAGAATGTTAAAGTCGTGCAGCGGCTGTTGCTGCAGAGTTTCTACATCGGAGGATTCTCCATGGTCCCAGATTCCACCACAAAACCTCCAAATCAAATGGTGACACCCTCCGTCGTGTCACGGAGGGTGACACGGAGGGTGTCAGGGCAATCGGAGAGAGAGAGAGCGAGAGAGAGAGAGAGAGAGAGAGAGAGAGAGAGGGGGGGAGAGAGGGGGAGAGAGAGAGAGAGAGAGAGAGAGAG
>JAFBJU010000156.1:195688-222774 GCA_016785305.1 Colistium nudipinnis
TAACACCACCCCCCCCCCGCCCCCCACCCCCCCCCCCCTCTTACCCCCCTCTCTTTCTCCAGATAATGTGCAACTGCAGGTTGGAGAATCTTTCCATATCTGATTCACAGAGACAGCCTCGTTAACAGCACGAGGCTGATTTCTGACCCCGGCTGTTTAATGGCAAAAATATATATATATATATATATACCAAAAAAAACGGCACACAATGAATTCACAGACAATAACAGCCATAATCAAAAAAGTGCAATCTCTCAAAGAAAACGCTGAAGACTTAAGCTTATTCTTCCATTTTAAAGGTACTAATGAATAATAAAAAAAAAAGACATCCCTCAATATTTGAAAGCCATCTTATAATGTATGACTCCTAACGCAGGAGGTAGCAGTCAATGTCATCCGGGCTCTAAATGATTTCGACTGAGCCGAATACTGTAAGTAGCACAGTGATGAACAGATGGTGTGCTGTTTTTAACCTTTATTGTTGTCGCCGTTAACCCCAATTCAGTCACTTTTCTTTCTTAAAGTGTATTTATAATGAAACATGTTGTTAACCCGGCAGCCACACAACGAAGTCCTCGGAGCCTTACAGGACTAACAACATAAAACGTGGTTTTACGAGGTTTGGTATGCAGCGAGGCGCAGCTCGTTGGGACGCTATGGATCCCCAGAGCTCCCTAAACATTCACCGGTGCTTTGGTGGAGAACGGCATCCTGGGACTTCCGCTGATGCATGCACACTGACAGAATGGCCAGTTCCAATCAATAAAATAAAGAAATAATCTATCAGCATGTGCGGACCCTGTAACCTTCCTCTCAGGTGATCCCATCAAAAGTGGACAGCTGGTGTAAACACACCTGAGACACACACACACACACTCAAGTTAAAAGTTGAAAAAAAAAAAAACTTTTCATATGAATACCTGGAAGGATGAATTAGAAATGATGACATGTTCCCTGTGAATGAGCTCAATGGACAATTTGAAGCTTGAAAAATATCAAAATTAAAGTCACTAATTGGAAGGGGGCCCGAAAAGCACTTTCAACAACAACAAGGTCATCAGCCTGCAGCCAAAACAACGATTATGGATGCGATCGTTTCATAACCAGAAAGTAGCAGCCTTTGTTTACGAAACCTCTTCCTGAATGGGGAAAGTGCTCTCTGACTTTGGGGACCCCATTGTTGATAAACCACTGGGGAATGATTTGTCTCTCTGGATCCACTGGGGGGGGAATAACAGAGCGCCTCCCTCTAACCGCCCCCCCCCCCTCCTGATTAACACGGATAACAGGAATGTGCTGCAGGGAGAAGATAAACAAAAAAGAGAGAGAGAGAGAGAGAAAGACCTCCGGATCCAAACACGGATAACAGGAATGTGCTGCAGGGAGAAGATAAACAAAAAAGAGAGAGAGAGAGAGAGAAAGACCTCCGGATCCAAATACTGTCCGACCTTCACCCCACAGTGTGAGGACCGCTGGCATCAGCAGCTGTGGATTCAGCCGCCCAGCTCCTGCTCAACACACCAACAGGCCTCAGTGGCTCCAGTTGTGCTTTCTGTGAACATGGCACCAAATAGTCCTTTCAAAAAAAAAATAAAAAAAAAATAGGTGCCTTCTCTCTGCCCGTTTTAAAAACAACCCGTTTGACCCCTTTCATCATATTCACGATAAAGGGCAAAATGGGCTTTCGGTTTTTAGAATGATTTTTTTTCACTTTGCAAGCTCGTGACGACACCAGCAAATTACACTCTATAGGTGGAAAATGAAGGATTTGTTAAGCAGGTAATTTGTTGGTAAGTTGTATGTATTGTGTATATATGCATATATATATGTCTCTAGTTTTACCGTGAGTGAGGTGCAGTGATTTGAGTTGCAGCTTTGCTGAGAGGCGGGGCTTTCCTGGGGGACCGTTAGTGGGGAAAAGGCAGAGAGCGACGTTTAAATAGGTCAGATAGGTGAACCCCCTCATCAATAATGAGACACTGAGTCATCTTTTAGAACATGCCATATAAATGAAGTGAATTACTTACAATTATATTATAATAAAATCGTTTTTTTACTGCTGCTGACCTTCGCACACAGTAAATGCTTCATAATGTTAGACAAAAACCATGTCGCATGACAACATTCATCAAGGGCAACACGTGTGTTTGTGTGTGTGGTGTAGAGGGAAATACAAACACGCACGCACGCACGCACGCACGCACGCACGCACACACACACACACACACTCGGTAGCTTTAATCGGAGGGCATGTTTTTTTTTTGTTTTTTTTTAGGCTGCGAGCCTTTAAAGCTTTTAAATTAGAGACGGTCCGTCCCTGCTCATGACAGAAAAAAAAAAAGCCCAGGAGCTGCAGTCATGGCAGCATTGTATCAGTGCCTGGTGCTGGATGATCATTTCGCTGAACACGAGTAATTATCACGTTCAACATGACTCATTTAATTGAACATAAATTAGCGTGGTCCTCCCCGGGCATTAGACTCCATCTACGTTCTCTTCCATCTATATCCAAAGTCAGATGTGTATAAGAGACAGCTGTAACCTTCCTCTCAGGTGATCCCATCAAAAGTGGACAGCTGGTGTAAACACACCTGAGACACACACACACACACACACACTCAAGTTAAAAGTTGAAAAAAAAAAAAAACTTTTCATATGAATACCTGGAAGGATGATTTAGAAATGATGACATGTTCCCTGTGAATGAGCTCAATGGACAATTTCAAAGCTTGAAAAATATCAAAATTAAAGTCACTAATTGGAAGGGGGCCCGAAAAGCACTTTCAACAACAACAAGGTCATCAGCCTGCAGCCAAAAAAACGATTATGGATGCGATCGTTTCATAACCAGAAAGTAGCAGCCTTTGTTTACGAAACCTCTTCCTGAATGGGGAAAGTGCTCTCTGACTTTGGGGACCCCATTGTTGATAAACCACTGGGGAATGATTTGTCTCTCTGGATCCACTGGGGGGGGAATAACAGAGCGCCTCCCTCTAACCGCCCCCCCCCCCTCCTGATTAACACGGATAACAGGAATGTGCTGCAGGGAGAAGATAAACAAAAAAGAGAGAGAGAGAGAGAGAGAAAGACCTCCGGATCCAAATACTGTCCGACCTTCACCCCGCAGTGTGAGGACCGCTGGCATCAGCAGCTGTGGATTCAGCCGCCCAGCTCCTGCTCAACACACCAACAGGCCTCAGTGGCTCCAGTTGTGCTTTCTGTAAACATGGCACCAAATAGTAATAATAATAAAAAAATAGGTGCCTTCTCTCTGCCCGTTTTAAAAACAACCCGTTTGACCCCTTTCATCATATTCACGATAAAGGGCAAAATGGGCTTTCGGTTTTTAAATTATTATTATTTTTTTAAGCAGGTAATTTGTTGGTAAGTTGTATGTATTGTGTATATATGCATATATATATGTCTCTAGTTTTACCGTGAGTGAGGTGCAGTGATTTGAGTTGCAGCTTTGCTGAGAGGCGGGGCTTTCCTGGGGGACCGTTAGTGGGGAAAAGGCAGAGAGCGACGTTTAAATAGGTCAGATAGGTGAACCCCCTCATCAATAATGAGACACTGGGTCATCTTTTAGAACATGCCATATAAATAAAGTGAATTACTTACAATTATATTATAATATAATCGTTTTTTTTTACTTCTGCTGACCTTCGCACACAGTAAATGCTTCATAATGTTAGACAAAAACCATGTCGCATGACAACATTCATCAAGTGCAACACGTGTGTTTGTGTGTGTGGTGTAGAGGGAAATACAAACACACACGCACGCACGCACGCACGCACGCACACACACACACACACACACACACACACACACACACACACACACACACACACACACCCACACACACACACTCGGTAGCTTTAATCGGAGGGCATGTTTTTTTTTTGTTTTTTTTTTAGGCTGCGAGCCTTTAAAGCTTTTAAATTAGAGACGGTCCGTCCCTGCTCATGACGGAAAGAAAAAAAAGCCCAGGAGCTGCAGTCATGGCAGCATTGTATCAGTGCCTGGTGCTGGATGATCATTTCGCTGAACACGAGTAATTATCACGTTCAACATGACTCATTTAATTGAACATAAATTAGCGTGGTCCTCCCCGGGCATTAGACTCCATCTACGTTCTCTTCCATCTATATCCAAAGTCCACAGTGTTTTTTTTTTTTTTTTAAATATGACTAGAATTTTTCCACCTCGATTATCATCCACAATATGAATAAATATCTGGTATCATTGTCGTTGTTTTATGTTTTGATACCTGAAAAGTGACAAACTAAAAAAAAAAAAAAAAAACTGCATCGTCTTCGGCTTAGTGACATTAGTGCACTTTTTAGACCATCTAAACCCCCCGGGAAATGACGTCAATCTTGGAGGTTTAATTGACCTTTTGATTGACAGATGCCAGACATTTTTGACTAAAATATTCAAGAATACATTTTGAACTATTGCAGACTCGCAGGTCCATGTCTCAGTGAAGATTTGGGCTGAGGAGGGGAAGGCTGATAAAAATGTCTTCCGCTGCCTTGTGTCAGCCCCCTTGGTTCAAATGTCAGGCCTCTCTTTATATTTGATAAAGAACCTGAGTCATCACCTGCCTCTTCTTGCCGCTGCCATGGCGACGGGACGGTGAATCAGAGCCAAGCGATAATACTGGAAAATAGACGTGACCGCTGCATCGGCTGCATTTGCTTTCTGTGTTGTGAAACTGACCAAACCGAGACTCGATGTGACTCCGCGGAGGCTTCTGCGTTTCTCACGCAGGTTTACAAAAGCCACTGTTGCATTGTGACACATACGAGATCAGAGATATTATTCCATCATGGTAAAAAAATATAGTCTATACCATGTATCAAAGTTCCATTGAGAAAACATAAAAGGTGCCTTATATATATATACTGTATAAATCAGTACAATGTATACACATGTAAGATTTCGTTGGCAACCATCTAAGGCACCTTTTATGTTATGTTATATATATATATATATATGTATAAATACATCTCATATGATATATTACTACATCTGTGTGTGTTTTTAATTGAATTTCTCCTTTTAATTGTTTTCTGACTAGTATGAATTTTTATTTATTTTTTTCATTGTGCACTAATGAGAATATGACTCACCGCCCACCCTGAGGTAAAATGACACCACATGGACAATAACGTGACATTTTCCGCAAGTATATTAAGAAAAGAAAAGCGATAAAATCATGGGGTATGTTTCAGGTATGTGCACGCTACTATTTTCTCACTGTTTCTCAAACGGACTTTTATATATTCATCACATGGACGCCTAAGTCTTGTCCTGCAGATAGGAGATTACATCTAGATAAACCTTTTAAGCACAATGACAGTTTAATTAAATGTTCCACCCACCAGGATAAAAAAAAAGAAAAAAAAAAAAGAGTAATGCATTGATGATACAATCACGTTAATTTGCTGCAGTAGGTGGATTTCTATTTTAAATATTAGCCCCAATGCAATATTTATACCCCGAAACAAAAAGCCTGACACTGTAATAACCACACGGTTTCCAGCGGAGTAACTGTGTTTGTTGTTAAGCGCGTATACCCACACACACGCACGCACGTAAACATTCACACACAAGCATCCGTGCCTGAAAAAAGGCAAAGCCACTGATGTTGGCTCTCTGTGCAGTTCTGACGGGATTTAAGCAGAAAACACGCCCTCATTCTTTCCTCTTCACTCAGTTTTATTTATCTGCCCCGATCCACAGATTCGACGTGGAAATGAGGCATTAAATATGATGAAGTGTGGAGGCAATCTCTGCATGGTTTCAGAGTGGACTGTATGTATAATGGAGCAGGGTATCCATTCATGTCCCACTCGGATTAGAGCACATACAGTACAGAGTTGGGTGGGCCTGGACCACACTCCCATTTTTATCTCTGGTTTACATTGAAAATAAATATTAATCAGGTGAATTATATTGTATTTTCAAATGGTAATGTGACTTTCATTTTGTCCAAAGTGCCAAATCTGATTTCATGCAGTACGTGCACCTTCATGCACCTACATTGTTTGCATTCACTATTTATTTATTTGACCCTCTTGCTGTATCCAACCTCCACTTCAAATCTAAAAAAAAAACATTAACGCTCTGTCAATTTCCTCTTTGACAATAACGTGAACAAGTAAAATGACCAATTCAATCAAGGCAAAAAAAATAAAAAATAAAAAATACAACTTGTGGAAATGTTATTTTCCCTTCAGACTGACACAAATGAATTCATCAGGAAAAGGCCACAAAGCGGCGCGTGATTGCTGATTCGTTCCGATGAAAGCGTATTTATCCTGCATTACTGTACACACACTGCATAATAGCCCGGAGGGAAGCCAAGCGCGATATCATCTCTGCTCTCTCTCTCTCTCTCTCTCTCTCAGTCATTGCTGCGTATTTACACATTTTCCCCCGCTCTGGTGTCTTTGAGCCGTGGCCTCAACCCATTTCTGCGCGGAACCCAGCGAGAGGTTTTTAAAAGCCGCACTCTATTCCCAGTGCACGAAACCGGGTGGGTTTAATTCAACGAATGAGTGAATGCGGACGGTTTTAGTTCTGTCGTTTATGGATGGCGCCGCTGTTGGGCCCATTCATCTGATGCGCTGGATTCACATTAACAAACAGGACGGGAACATTTCACACGCCACTCCAGCAAACCTTGGTCGGGATTCAATGCATTTTGTAGTATGAGGGGGGAATAAAAAAAAAACACAAAAACTACACCTATAGTCTCCACACTTATTTCTTCACAGAATGACATATTTTTTATATATTTTTTTTAAAGAGACAACTCAAGGGTTTGTCGAGCTGAAAACCTGGTGGCGTAAAATAACAAAGGTCACTTGCTCCTGCTCCACTGATTAGTTCAGGTTGTTGAACAGGCTTGCGTTGTGTGTCTCTTCACAGATCAGAGGTGTGCGACTCCCGTCTGCGTGAGGACACAGTCAAGAACACAGCATCCGGCAGATTAATCCAATTAGGGCGTGTTTGTTCCGGCGGCTGAAGGACGCCGCCGCCGCCTCATCACACCGACCTGTCAAATCTGAGCTTATGAGCATATTTACAGTGAGAGCACACGCCGAGCGGCGGCGGCGGCTCAATTATTCAGCGTACGGAAGAGATGTAATGACTTTTTTGCCATTATTAATGACCCCGGCCGAGCTTATTTATGAAAGTGATACTCGGTGTTTATTTGGAAGATGAAGGAGCGCGAGATTGAAGATGTTTGCCTCTACAGTCATTTGGGCCGCAGTCCAAACAGATTGCCTCTTTTCACTTGCCTCCCTGTACATAAAAAGATATTTTGATTCCAATTTGAAAACGCGAGATTGCCTCATCTCAATATTGTTTTTTCAGGCTTCTCTGCTCTCCTCGGGAGTTTTTTTTTTTGCCTTTGATCAGTCGACATGAAATGTTAACTTCTCCATTTGTTTGCATGCCCACACATCTTGGGTTTTGCAGGAATATTCAAATACGTGTATAGCAGTGACCTCCCCCTTTGAGTAACAAGGGCTAAAGGCAGAATATCACATCATGTGCGAAAAAGTTGCAGCCTTGAAAGTGTGGGCGTCCTTGTCTGAAAGCAGGGAGGTAGCATGTTTAAAACGACCCTAATAAAAAGAATAATATTTTCCTCCAGGCCTGAATCTCTGAGAGATATTATTGACTTATATAATAAATCATAAAAAAAAGTTTGCAATTGAATAACTTATAAGACACATAAGAGGCTGCTGTTAAAAATAAACCTGTTCTCCCTTTTTTTTTCCCCCTCACATCTGACGTTTACGGCCACTAAACGTCACGCGTGCACACGCACACACACACGCACACACACACACACGTTGACGAGCGGCTCTGGAAGCATAATCTGCAGATGAATGTTGAATGTATATATGTATATACACAAGCGCTGTACACCATGTAAAATTCCTGTGTACTTGTACATTTGGCGAATAAAGAGATTCTGATTCTGATTCTGATGAAGCTGAAGATAGCGTATGCTGCTGTAAGTTGTGGGGCCGAAAAAAGCGGGTTTATCAATACTAATCGAGCCGCGTCCTAAACTGGACTCAGATCAGTCTGCTGGTTAAAGACAAAAACGCCAGAGGAGACGCACAGTCAGTCCATTTCCTGATTCAAATAGCGACTTCAAATGTTGCTGGTACAAAACAGGGATTCCGGAGGCTGGAAGAAGACTCCCTGCATGCACAGGGACCTACAGGCCATTTTTACTGGCTGGATTATGTGAAATGTGGGATCCATACATAGGACTTAAAAGATGTGGAGATTTGGCTTTAGTTACGACATCCGTCCCAAAACAAGTTTTAGGCATCAGCCCTAAAAATAAAACTTCTCCTCACGCAGAATGGCCAATTGTAGGTTATTATAGAATTGGCACGTGACTATGGCCTGCATCAATGTGTACGTCACTCTCTCTGATTTCCCTTACCGCGTGCCGCTCCGATCCAGAAAAAATGATCATTGTCAGATAAGCGCTGTACAAAGGAAAATAAAACGTTTCGTCGGCGGCCCCTGCCGCACGATGAACACACAAGAGACAGTGAGAGATAAAAAGATGTCATATTGCAGCGGCTGATCTTAAGAAGCGAAGTGACAAAGCTTATGAGAACAGACAGACTCGTCTCTGTTCCGGGAAAGCTTGTTGTTTTCTGCTGAAACTTGATATATTAATTCCTCCAATTCTCTCAGGTGCCGCGCGCTCAGTCATTCGCAAATTGGAGCTGGCGCACAGCTTGAGGCGTGATTACCAGAGCACGCGGGAGATTGCTGCAATCAAGCATCTCCAAGGCTGAGGCTCCAGGTAACCGAGCCACCCCGCCGCACTAATGTGGGCTCCGTTGCGGCACACCTCGCCGAGGTGAGGCAACAAACGCGCTTATTAAATCACCCACAGAACAATCAACAGCGGGGGGGGGGGCTGCACAATAAACATCCCGCTGATGGAAAGTGTCAGCAGCGGTCCTGGGGACGGGGGAAAAAAAAAAACTGTATATATAAAAAAAAAAAGACCCAGGTTATTTGTGGAGCCAATTGGGTCCTTAAGGTAAAAGGAAGTTACGTGATGTTGACTATATATGATACATGTATAGAGTACAGCAACCTATAGGAGGAGGGTTGGTGGGGATGGTCTGAATTTTTTTTTTTTTTTTTTTAAATATATATCTAACCTTCCACGACGCCCCTGGGCAGGTAAAAACAAATCATTTGATTTTTAAATAAATGTTTTAAGGTTTTCTCTTTTAAAATGAATTTCATTGATGAATTCTAAATGATTAATTTAATTGATGAATTATTATGAATGATTTATTTCATGGAAATAGACTAAATCCAGCTCCTCCTCGTCATTTTTGCGATAAAGTCGCCGGAAGTTATGTGAATTCCTTTAAACATCTGAAGCATAAAACAACAAATATTTTGCGGGCCAGAGCCATTATGGATCCTTCCCTGGGCAGGGAACTCAATTAAGATGTGACTTTCACATCAATTTTCTCCAAGAGCGCTTCCTCAAGAAAATGCCACAGGCAACTAACCTCAGTGTAATAGCAATATATCTGTTTTCGAGATTAATATGCATCCGGAAGAAAAACCCATATATATTCTCGCTGCTCCGTTACCAGAGATTATGTTTTAATGGGTCAAAACTCTTAATGGGTTTTGTACAGGCAATCAAAGCTGAAGGCCTCATTTCCTTTTCTTGGCAATTTGAATGAGGAGCGAAATATACATCCACACCACAGTTAATCTCCCAAACCTATTACCGAGTGATTGGAAACAACTCCAATTTAATGGACGCCGCAAGAGAAATAACTTTGCTGACAAATGTCTCTCATAGCAAGTGTGCATGTAACTGCTGCTTTGTTCAATTGAAGGATAACAGTCTGTGTTGTAATAGTGTGTGCGTACCAACAACTCCAATGGGCACTAATTGTTAAATTACAGATCAACGTCACAACTCATTTGTTTATAATCTTGGATAATGAGGATTATCCTGCAATGAGATTAATACCGCAGTTTTGGGAAAAGCAACTTCCAACCACGTGGATTATCTTATTAATTACATAGCAAATGAAACGTAGTGGAGAATGGAGAGGAGAGGAGGAGTATTAAACGAATCCAATTCTACAGACATCAATATTTGAGTCATTAAATGGGAAGATGTGTTGAATCTTTACAATATTCTTCAAGGGCCATGCGAAATAAATCTCCAGGGAATTAAAATATAAAGTGGCGGACATGGTTTATAATCAAGCAGATTTTCCCTTTCTGCCCCTCAATGTTTGATCTGTCACACACACACCTACACCCACACACACACATACACACACTGGTTTTGAGTTATCTACAGCATGAGTTTTTTTTTTCTCGTAAATGACACATCAACTGCCAATAACACAAATTCACATAAATATAAAGAAATAATGACCTAACATAAATCCTCCCAGTCTGTGGAGAGTTTTTTTTTTTCTTTCTATTCACAGCAAGAATATTAGTTAGAGGATAAAGACCTCATTAAATAGCAATTATTTGCAATTACACCATTTCTGAGTGTGGCCGTTAGGATGGGATTGATGTAGATACTGCAATTAACAGTGGACTGATTTAGAGGGTTACCCATTAAGCGACGACTAGATAACCAGAGTCATGCTGAAGGACACTTTGAGCAGGAGCCCTTTGATATTTCTAATTTTATATTCTGTGTCATTTACCTGCCAGCATCACAATCTCTATGATGAAAAATGTAAATACTCCGCCTGTCCATGCACCCCCTTTCTGTAATTCCTCTGGATGAGGTCCCCACTAAAGTCTGTGGTCCCCAGAGGATGAATCCTTAGTGGTGATCCTCCAAAATGTTCTCCAGCTACCACCATGAGGTTTCACGTGAATATAAATATATGTGTTGGATTATTTCTCCAAAATTTTAGTCAAAAAAAAGGAAAGAAAAAGAAGCTTGTTGGTACATTAGGTTAATGAGTTAAAAACTGCAACAAAAAAAACAATGCATAAATAATTTGGCATTAACTTAATGTAGTACATGAATGTTTTATGTGTACTACCTCTCGGCCTGTCCCTGTTGTGTTTGCTGCTGCATGAATTTTTGAATAACCAAACAATTTCCAACTCCAAAAGGCCAACGCGCTCTTTGTTTGCTCATCCTTAAAAGGATAAGAGGGGCTTGATAAAAGGGAACTCTGCAATAAATGGGGGCTCGTGCATTTCCCCTATTTTAAGCCAGGCACTGAAAGACGTTTACAATAAAAAAATAAAAAAAATAAAAATCCCCAGCATATATTTATATTTGAAAATGTGGGTTTTATAGGTGTGAATACAGAGATCTCCTGTGCTGCTGAATACTTCAGTAGCTGCTGAGGATATGGTGGCGTGCTATTTCTCAGCACAGGAAGAATAAAGACCCCTCTACTCCATGCTGCAGGTGGTAAACGCAGACTGACCTCATCCCATATTCACCCATTTTTCCAAGCGTTAATTATGCAGGGAGGCCTCCGCCGAGCCCTTCTGTGTGGTTTCTCTATAATACCATTATACACACACACACACACACACACACGCTCACAGGTGCGAGCTGCCCAGCTCATCACCGAGCAGTGTCACGCTCAGAGGCCCTTTGACCTCCTGACCTACGTCTCTTGAGGCCACGACTGACCATAATATGCATTTTTTTCCACTTTCTCATCCACCTCCAACCGCTGCTCGCCGAGTCACCCCTTGGCAAAGGGACATCACCTACAATCAAGAGCTCGTTAAACGCTAACAAGCGCAGCCAGAGGGTGAAAGAGACACACTGCATTCCTCATCTCCACGGCTATTTTCATGTAATGTATGCAAAACGTGGCCCCATTCCAAACGTTCATCTGTCACAACAGGAGGATTCCCAGAGTTGCATGAGAGGATTCTGCTGTAAATGTACAACATGCGTATATTTTCAAATGCAGTATAAAGAACACAAAAACGGAGAATAAAAAATTAATGGATAATCGTTTTTACTTAAAAAAATCATAATTTTGCTCATGAAGATTCTTTTCAAGCCTTTTCTTATTAAAAAAACGTGCCATATGGTCCATTTAATAGCTGGCACTTTTTTGATTATAACACACGTCAGCATGGACACGGTTCATCTGATGATGCCTCTCCTAAATTACCTTTTATTTTATTATAATTCAGTGAATTTTCCTCCATCTTTAATATCCAAGTCTGAGTCACACGGGCCTGGCGACACCCTCCACAAAGAGGGAAAAAAAAAGGAGAGAGTGAAAGAGAGGTCAGGAAGCTAAATGGTCCAGCTTGCAGTACAGGACCAGTAATGGCCTATAATTGGAGAATAAATGGACCAAGTCTGTGGGAGATGGAAGGGAAAGAAAGAAAAAAAAAAGTTTCTGTTGGAGAGACCACCTACGGTAAAGAGATGAGATCATAAATGTAAATACTTCTATATGCAGGGCCATTGGTATAGCCTGTGGATCATTGGTATTCTTGCTCTATTACTACCTACATCCTAAACCCCATAGAATACAAAATATACCAAAAATAAGAAGCTTCTGCAAAGCAACCTGCAGCCATTAAAGCCACAGCCCCCAGTAGACTCTTAAAGCCTGAGACACTGGGCAGACGCCCCCGGGGGGGCGAGGGGGGGGGGGGGGGGGGGGTCACATGACGCGATTCTCCGGTTCACAGCAGAGCTTCACGCTGAGATTTGTGTTTCATTAGTTGGATGCTGCGTAGCCGCTCGACAGCTCTTTGTTTGACAATGTGCAATTCGAACTCTGCCCTCGAGTCTATTTGGGAGAAGAAAAAAAAAAATATATATATATATATATATATACATATTTCTGCACCACAGGACTTCTGCACTGAGAAAATAAATCAATGATCATGTGAACCTTTGAGATATTTTCCTTTTCTTTTTTCCTAAACAGGTAAGATGCTCAATATGAAAAATAATAATAATACAAAAAAAAATTAAAGGATTCCACCCGGTGAGATGCGTGTAGTCCCAGGAGTCAAGAGGACAACATGAATATTTTGCTCCTAAAGAGGCTTTGGTTATTGTGCAGCTTGTGATGGAGAGCCACATTTTGAAATCTTATTTTACCCCACAAATCCACTATTATTACACAGGCATTAAAGCCAGAGTCTGCAGCCATGTGACGATGCTCTCCGAGGCTCCACTCAACGCAGCTGGACGCTTTTAAAGTCAACTCACAATGACGATGTTAACAAGATGATGTTCGGCGGGTCACTTGAAACCCCCAAATTTAACTCATGGGGAAAATTGGAAGGGTCTGACTCAAAAGCCGGAATGATTCTTTAGGCTCCGAGGGGCGTGATCCGAAAAGAGCCAAGCCTGCACAAAACCACGTCCAACAAGAACGGATGGAAGGATGCGCATCATGGAAATGGGACGCCCCTCGTCGGGCCGCTGCACGTTGGGACAGTTTATTAATCACTGCGAGCTCCAGAAAGCACATTATATATATATATATATAGCTCCTTTAAAAAAACGCAGGGGGCTTCAAAGTGCCTATCAGATGATGCTGCTCAGAGATGGACGCAGAGAATAGAGGAGCGCACGGTTATTAATCTATGAGCCCTCAGTCTGTCAGTCAGACGAGCCGCTGCTTCAGAGAGCCCAGAGCCCAGCGCTTAGTGTCAGGCCGCAGCCCCCCATAATGAGATCTCTGGGTAATCTGAATTATTCTGATGCTCCGGCCTCGGGGCCCGACGACCCTCGTGGAAAAAAGGCCTGGCTACGAAATAAAAATAAACACAAGCGATGCATTCCATGTGGGGGGGTTGCTCTGTTTACATGGGTGGTTTCTGTTTATGACCCGAGCAGCAGGGGGGGGGGGGGGGGCCCACATTGGGGGGGGGGTCCCACATTAAGTTTAACCTTGCCATACAAAAAAGTCTTATGGATTTTTATTTTTTTTTAATAAATAAATAAAAAGGGTAAAATATTCAATATTCCGTCATTTCCTGGATCTCCGCTGCCAGGTGTTCAACCTCTGGGCTGCCTTCGACTCCTGCATCTAACTAGCATTGATAATGAGTCTCTGGAGACCAGAGTGAAAGAGATAAAAGTTAGTGTGGCTTGATAAACACTGAATAGCAGCCATCTGCCGGCTTCCTCTGGATGGAGGCGGCTGGATTTTTGTGAAGAGCTTTAAAAAAAAAAATGCAAATGAGCAGGCGCTCACAAACAAACTTAATCAACAACTAATAACGCAGCTGTTTCAAAGACCGAGTAGGAGCGGCAGAAATAGGTTTTCGCCTCTTTAATTGGAGCAAATTAATGATTTAGCTCGAGCATTAGCCGACTCAAGGCACTCATTGCGACTAATCTTTATCAAGCCATGCACCGATGGATGTGGAAATGAGTGAGCGGATAGGATATGTAGATGCGTATTTGGAAGTAGGATGCATTTTCCATGTTTCGCTTTTTGGCAAATGTTCTACTTGGTAATTCCGTTTGATTTATGGCTGAGGCAACGTGCGGCTCCCAGGGTACTGTACGAGGAGCTCTGAGCTAATTGCCAGAGCTGTAAATCATTATGTGTTTGCAGAGCAGCAACAATGTCACAGAGGCTCCCCAACGCCTATGGAAACCATAGGTTGTCCCATATGTATCCCTGCTTATTAATTTTTGCCCTGAATAAAGATGCTTCCTCATCAATTCGTCAACTTTTGCTTTTGTTTCTGTGATTCCACCCCCCAGGTGATTAAGTCACATCAAGTCACTTGAACACAAAAATAAAAATATCTAAATCTAAATGGCCGCTATTATTTGATCAATTTCAAACGCTCATATATAAAATTGCCGTGCCGCTTGGATGATTGCCTTCATTATTGTTCTATGGTTTTATTAGTCTGTGTTAATGAACGTGTTTTCTAGTCTCGGCTGCTATTTCATTTAATTTATGGCACTGGTCCAGGAGTGTTAATATAAGCAGGTTGAACCACCACAGCAATTCAGAAATTCAAAAGTGCAGTTTTTCTACGATAACTGTCCTGCTGCCTTTCCCACTTTGTATCCACCAAACAATCACAATCAAAGAAATACACAAACTAAGTTATTAGCAGTTCCTAATAACCTTCTCATTTTACACTCGGATCCGACTTGACATCAATTATTTTAGCCATTAGCGGGTAATTACGATGACACATCACCCGGCGTCTCTCAGTTGATTGCCTTCTGTACGCCGCCCTTTATACAAGAGAGCATATGTGAGCAATGTCATTGGCCTTCATCGCGTTCGATTTCACACGATGAACCTTGGGTGACAGCCATGCTGGTACGGGTACCGTGCAAAAAAACATTATAAGGCCCCGTGTAGTTGTAGTATGCAACATAAAAAAAGAGAGAAAATTCCATTTTTGTGAGATTAAGAGGGTTTAGACATTTTCAAGCAGTTATCAGTGGCTGGTGGGGGAAAAAAAAACAAAAAAAAAGGCAGACTTTAATTGCTTTCCAAATTGCCTCTTTGAGCAGTGGCTGACCCAATTAGTTCTGGGATTGTGTTGTGTTACAGTATCACTCTCCAACTGTTGCGACTCATCTGAATGAATATTTCAAACTCACATTGGCACTCAATTACATCGGTATTTGTAACGTGTCAGCCGGCGTGATTAGCTAATTATGTTTGCATTCTGGAACGGCTCTCCGGCTACACCTCGTCTCTTCCACTGTTTGAATCTGGCGGTGGGGAGAAATTCGATTGGGGAGGTGGGGGGAGAACAAAATCAAATCAAATTGAGTCTTATTTACATTTCGACGTGTGGACTGTGGTTTTGCTCCGAGATGTCAACAATCCATTAGAGGCAAATGAGTCAGGACGGGACACATAACGAAAGGAAGGCAGCAGAATATTATGAGGAGATGGAAGCTGGTGCATTGTGGGAGATAATACACAAAAAGCATGTTTGGACTTTCATTCAATTCAAAAATTCAAAAAAAGTCTCTATTTGTGGTGATCATTTAGTCAAACTACGCATATTTACATTCGTATTAAATAAAAAATAGCTGAAGTACACAAAATAACGATGACTGGCGGCTACCACACACACGGGAGTGTCTCTTCAATCTTTGAATGGCAGATAAAGACCAAATAAAAACAGCCCATCCCATAACACACGTACGGGGTGGTTTGTATATGCTGGTTAATGATCACCATAAGCAATAATCGTCAGTTCCACAGTGGGCAGGAAGTCGCGTACCAGTTATGATAATCGTGTTTGACAATGGCCGCTGATGAAAGACGGCATGAGTGGAAATAAAATCCTTCCAATCACGAGACGTTAACACGCACGCAGGCACGCACACAAAACTAGAGGTTTAGTATTTCCTTCCTAAAATCGGGGCAAACAAAATCTTTTTTCCAAAAATAATATGAAGGCCAGAGACATATTTATGGAAAACAACGGAGTAATTTATAAAATGACCACAGTTGATCCGTGCAGGATATTTAGTAGATAAATTAGCATCAGTGAGTAAATCAAAGTACATCTGTCTCATAATTACCTATCTGTTTATAAACTGAGTTAAGTACTAAAAAAGAAAATCAAACTGATTCACGAAGTTGAGAGCAAGGATAATTGTTATTTATATATATATATATATATATATAGTTTCTAGGTATGAAGAGAGACTATAGAGAGAGAATGACACTCTACAGTGACAGTTCTATTCAATTTGTGGGCAAAATTAATTTTTCTGACTGAAAAAAACTTCCGCCGCCTTTACGGCGCCTGAAAACATGAAAAATAAAATATCACAAGGGACCTAAACACGCAAAAGGACATGACCTCACATTGCTCTCTTTCTTATTTAAACAATTGTTTTCACTTTCCTGGGGTTCCGTGTCATTTTCAAATAAATACATGTAGACATGTAGAGTTTATGTGTCATAAACGTACACATTTATGAAGGCAGCGGGACATGATGATGAAGTGCGGCGTCACTCCGGCTTCGTGGACACACACACACACACGGCTGTCAGACAGGAAGCAGTCACTGTCAGCGCCGAAATCTGCCAAAACAACAACTCCGTCACACTCGCTGACAACTCTGGAGACAATAAACTGCCGTGATTGTTATTTCCTGAAATATTCATTATTTTCCTCCGTGCAGTGTCACTACTTCCACGTCTGTCAACAGCACACAGCGTCAAAGAGCCCGCTGCCGACGCCGACACCGCTCTGCCTCTGCAAGACTTTCATGCCAATAAAGATTCCACCGAGGGGCAGGCGAGGTAAACGCAGGGGTGCAGGTACAGGAGTACGCGGGTAAAAGAACAAAAAAACAAAAAAAAATGCTGGTGCACTCAGGAGCAAATCAAATTCCTCAGAATGACATTGGCACCGATCTTGCTGTTGTAACACACTGTGAATTTGATTACAGCCAGCGAATCACAATCTAATCTCGTCTACCAAAAAAAACCAAAAAAACAAGGCCGGCGAGTTCCTTTGAGTAGAGGTCTTAATCACTGAGTGACTAACGCTCACATTATGACTGTCCAATCAAATCCGTCCGTGACGTGCCCGCAGAAGATTTTTTTTTTGTGGTCCTCCTGAGTGGTCGTCAAGTGATTTACTAATTATCATCAAAATGCAGCAGAGATAAAAAATCACTGAGACGATGAGGAACAATCAAAGGTCGCTGCCGCCTCTGCTGCTTGGGCATGCTGGGACAGAGGGGGGAGAGGACGTCCGTATTTAGGTCAGTCAGGTCGTGGTACCCAAAAAGGCTGACACAGCGTGACAAACCTCGGCGTCGCTGTTCCAACACACCCGGCAGAAGCGTCTTATTTATTTATTCGTTTCAAGAAGCAAATTGTAGAGAGAAAGATTGTAAAAAAAAAAGAAAAAAAAAAGGAAGAAAAGTAATGAGTAAAAAAGTTTTAGTCTGCCTCTTTCACCCTTTTTTTAAAGAATAATTTATGCATCTGATGTTTAATTTTTTTTTTTTCCCCCACCCGCCTGCTTCCCAGGTGATAAACAGACTTTTTAATTATGTAGTGTAATGATGTACTGAGATAATGATAACACACACTAAGATAATGTTCTCATTTCCCAACAAAGTGCTACAGTGTTTACACTGGGTTGTCCAAATGTGCCCCCATTTTAGAATTCATGTACAAAAGCAAAAATTCTATAGACTTTAGCCATTTATGAAACATTGACTTCCTTTTGTTTGTGGACACTTCAGCCCAGTGAAAGGGCCAAGCCTGATCTTCAGTGTTTAAGTTAAAATAACTGCACTCTAAATCCGTCTATTATTATTTCTGCAAAAGTTCCGCCACAACAGTGGCTCACTGAAAGAGAATATCAGACATTCGGGCAAACGGTTCCACATAATTAGGCCCATAAAGCCCTGCAGACAGGCCCCATTCTTCAGATATGGGTTTAATTGTCCAGAATATGATGGCTAAGTGAGAGATCCCCTCACTTATCAAATTAATGGCTTTGAAAAGTGGGACAGTGAAGTACTTAGCGCTCATTAAAGTGGAATGGGTCAGGCCAAAGGTAAGCTGTTTATCTCTGGAAGGAGAGCATGGCGCAGAGCAGCAGAAGAAGAAGAAGAAGAAGAAGAAGAAGAAGAAGAAGAAGGAAAGAAATATATATAAAAAATTAGGATTTTTCTTTTTCATGCACAATCCAACCTCTCATTAAGATATGATTGAAAAAAACACGAGTCAGGGCCATGATGGCACACAATGGCAGTCTTATGGAAAAATCAGGTTTTTTTTTTCTATGTACAGGGGAAGAAGCTGGAATAGCAGATGCAGATACACACAGGTAATTGGATGGAGCCCCTCTCATAAAAGGCTCCATACTTTTACCCACATGTTTTATTCAAGGGGAGTAAAGGTGGTGTATGGCCTCACGTGAGCTATCGAATTTCTCACTGCTCATTTATAGCTCTCCTGCGTGAACCTGGCCCGGCCCAGATAACAACCGGAGCGCGCGCACATGCGCACGCACGCACACACGCACGCACGCACACACACACACACACACACACACACACACACGCGCACACACACGCACACACACACAGCAACCCGAAGAGTAATACGGGCCGTCACAACACAAAGCGAGAGGCGATGCAGGTTTCAATAATAACAATGATAATAAATAAAAAAACGATGACATCAGTGCAACATTGTAGTTTCCAAAGTGGGTCACTTTTACACGGAGAGCGATATGGGCAAAGGCGGGTCAGGTATTTTTATTTTTTATTTTTTGCTTCATGCTGCTATTTCCACATTTTCACACTTAAGAGACTTTTTCAGCCCCCTGAAGCTATTCACAGATCAAAAGTCTCTGGCATTAGCACAGAAAAACACTTTCATTTCAACCAGCTTTGAAAAAAATAAAAAAAATAAGGGCACCATCGCTTGACCTTGAGAGTCAACTCACAAATGTTTTCAAAGGATATTCCTTGTGTTTCATTTGCATTCTCACTCTGACAATAACTCAAGGCCGCTGATCTCTTTCTAATATTAGAGAACCATATGTTATGAGAGATAAGGCAGAGGGGGGTTATTTTGGAATCCGTAAGGCCGAGCGGCACATTTTGGTCCTGTGGGTTTGTCCCTATCTTAGAAGAGCTGCTCCTCTGAAGTGGTGGCCGACCCTTTCGGTGGCCCGACTTTAATGGACAGGAGGATTTGAGCGCAGAGCACATCAGTAATCTCCCTGCAGTGATGCCAAACTAAAGAAAAGCTTTTTTTTTGTTTTTCCCCCCACAAATAGACTACATTATAAAGAGCGTCACTGCGACTGGAAAACAAATAAATAAATCTGTGTGAAAATGCAGAAAAAAAAAAACACCACAGAAAACTTTAAAGTTGACCATGTGGATTGCGGAGATGTACGGGGCTGGAGGCAGACCAAGAGCAGCCAATCTGAGGTCCACAGAGGAAAAGCTTGCAAAAAAACAGCATCTAAAAGAGGATCAATAAAAAGATGAAAATAAACTGACGCAGGAAAGAGACAGATTGCAGTGATGAGCACATCAGCTCTCCTTTTGGTATTCTGACAGAGAGTGAGATGCACTGATTCCAGGTGGTGTCCAGACAGTTTCTCATATAAGTTTATACATTCTCATATAAGCCAATGGGAGTGGCGCATGGTTACCGAAGTCTTGTTGTTGGCCTGGGGGCAAAGGAAAAATTTAAATCATCTGAAACGGCGGAAAGAGTTGCGGCGAGATTACGCACTGGAAGTGAAGATGCGGTGCCGTTAAAGATGTTTTGCAGAGCTCAGAGTTGTGCGTCTGCGTTGTGTGTGTGTGTGTGTGTAGTGTCGGTGCAGAGCCGAGTGGTCAGCTGGAGGAGCGGAGGTGAAGCTTAGAGCTTGGCGGGTGTTATCGTCCCTCAGCAGAGGGCAAGCGTCCGGGGAAATCTGGGGACTTGGCTCTAAGCCAGGACACATTCCAGGTCTGGACCAGGAGCCGAAGGCTTCCTTGGGATTTAAACTTTAAAGAAAAATCCATGGAAAATCCGCTTTAAGAAAAAAATGTCTTATGATGCATAAAACACCAAAACATGCATTTTACTGATTAATGCTCAGCCGATATGGGCGTTTACTTGTAATGCTATACTCAATCAGCAGAAAATGTCAGTAAACAGGATCAATTATTCTTCTTTGTACTAGTTACTTAGAAAACATTTTTCTGCTTTTTTGTGTGCCAATTAAACAATAATTCAGAATGGACTCCAGAGACGCCAACAAATGTGACCAAGACCAGAGGCAGATTTATAGGTGTTCAAGAGGCAGACGGGAACATACTCTAATCCAAATCCATAAAGCTTAATATCCGCTCTGTGGGAAAATAACATGTACTCTGGGGCTCAATATGGGAATAAGGAGCAGCCGGATGGTTCCATTATTAAAGTGGATATCCATTTGGTTTGTTCTGAGATATATATATATATATATATATTTTTTTTTTTTTTTTAAAGATTAAGTTATGCAAAAGCAGGTTGTGATGTTTTTTTTTCCCTTTAATTCTCAGGTGGGGTTTTTTTCTGCTGCAGCAGTAAGGCTGTCCGCGGATGTGACAGATATGAGAAGGATAAAGAGCCGAGGTGACAAGATTATCCAAGAAGGCGGCTCACAGGTTCCAAAAAAAAATAAAAATAAATCTATTATCTGACTGAGCAGGGAAATGAACCCAGCACTGTGTGGTGCATGTGAGGGCACCTGGTTCATTAGTTGTCCCTCAGCACTTTGTCGAACTGACGGTGCAGACATCCAGTGCGACAAGGCTCTTATTGGAAAGATGAAATTCATTAAAGAGAAGGATTCTCCCCTGATGATGGGGGGGGGGTGACACTCAGGATTTATTTTAATTAAAATGACTAGGTTATGCATTTTTGTGTATTTTTTTTCCATCCATATTTGCATTTTGTGTGGCTGTTGCCTTTGGTGTCTATTTGTAGCAATATACGTGTGTGTGTATCTCACAGCCCCCCCCCCCCACACACACACACACGCGCGCACACACACACACACACACCATCTATGGACATGATAAAGACAGCTCACTAATTCCTCCAGCCACACCCACAGTATGCTTGTTTTTTAATGGTTTTGCATCATATCTGACTCTGGACGTGTCCTGATCAGAAAGGAGGACACAGGAGGATTTATATTCCAGCTGTAATAAAGCATCAAACTTTCAGACTGAGGTAACGTCGGGGGAAAAAAAACAAATCTGACACGCATAGTTTGCTTTAAGGTGTATTAAGAGGTCCCAGATGCTTGACTAAACGACTCCTTTTATGTCACAGTACACTCCATAAAATGACCAGCTGTCATTTAAAAGCATTTCTTATAAAGTCCGTTTTATTTGGAGGACATTATGTGCACGGAGTCCATGGCGGAACAATTATGTGTTAAGTGGAAAAAGAAACCCAAAAAAACATTAAAACAATATGCGAGAGATTCACTTTGATTATGCCTCCCACCGAGGTCTCACGCGAAGGCTAATGTCAGGCTAAAGATAAATTGTGAGCAAATTAGAATCCCCTCACGAGATATAACGGGGAGAATATATTTAACTTTGACTATTTCACACTGAGATTTAAAGAAAAAAAAACAATAAGACAAAATAAAATCCTCAGCCGCCTCAGCTGTTCTGTGGATTGACGATGGGAAAAATGACATTTGTGGAGGCCATTTCCAGAATATATTATTCACAGCCATTCATGGTCTCCAGAAGATGAACCCCACTGACTTTGACCCCACAAACAGAATTCAATCACAGTCGGTTTCAGTCTGATTTTTGTATACACAAGATATGATATAATAGAGAAAAAAAATCAACAACGTCCCGAACCTGGCGACATTTCTCATCCAATTCAAAACCCAAATCACAATTGGAGTTAACATGCCATTTTTACCTCTATTTTTTATTTTTTTACACAAAACGAATTATTATGATTATTATATTTATTTGCAAACCATAACAAATGTGAAAATGAGGCTCTAAAAACGTTTATGATAAAACAAGATGATCCTCTATCGGTTTCATAACAGGGAAACATGTTGGGTTTTCAGTGGCAAAGGAAGGGATGGGAAACCAAAAAATAGAAAACATCAGTGAAAAGTCATGAATAAGTAAACATGCAATATAAACCTAAGCGAAATATACAAATATAAATATAAAGATATGAGAAATCTAAAAAAAACAGCAATAACCAGCGGCAGTCTGATTTAAAAAAGTTATTGCCCAAGTTATTTCCTGGATTGAGTCATGAGGGGGCGAGAGAGGGATTTTAAAGGTGCGCGGGGTCCGACACATACACAGCGCCATGCCTTCATATTAACTTTCATGACTGCAAATAAATGTCTTTAGGACTTTATTCTGCCACATAAAGAAGATATTACAAAAGATCAGACAACGAAGCCACATTAAAATAAATATAGGCGGATTAAGTCATAAAAAGGCTGGACTATAAAGTGCTCCTATAGGTTAATTACACCGCCGCAAACCGCACAGGTCATCTCGTTTGCGAACCCTAACGCGACATGATATGCATATTTCCCATGATAATTGGAAACCGATGAACAATTTTATAAACCACCAAAACACAACCTTGCAATAACAAACTGCAAAGCCTCTTTGATTAGGAAGAACAAATAAACCAAGAGTTTCTTCATTCTGGAAAATGATGAAATCCCTTTTGTTTTTTTAAATGTTCCAATTTCACCATTTTGCTTCTTTTATTTGGATTTGATTGAGTGTCAAATTCCCTTTTTAAATATTTCATTTTTATTTTGATAAATGAAAATAAATGAGGCACTAAAACATAAAAACAGGCTCCGCAGACAGTGTATTCATTTTCTATAAACCCTCACTAACATTTTCAGTTAGTGGGATATAAACAGAAGGACGTGTGTCCTTGCATCGGGTTCACTTGTCCCCTCAGGGAGCAGCCAAGGTAACCATGTAGAACATGACAGCCCATCACATGATCAAAAGCATGGCCATCACGCCCCTGACGTCCTTCACCATCTTTAATCATGTAGCCCCTCATAAAATGCTGCCTTCAAACACAGTTATAGCCTGGATTGTGAGTCAGAAGTAATGACTCACAATACAATACAGCATATACTAAAATAAGCTGGCCCACAATATGCTACTGTCTAATGATTTGAAAATGAATCCTCCAGGGACCCTTAATAGTATTTCCTTTATTTCTAGAAGATTTAAGATAAGCCCTCCTTTTTCTTTTTACACCTTTTCACATAACCTGTTTGGTAAAGTGTGTTCCTAATTTACTGGGGCTGCGTACATAACGTGGTTTGATAATTTAATAAAAATTGAGCCGGAAGGCTGAGCTGACAGTTGATGTGAGTAGGTGCTCCACTTTTTGGAGTGGAAACTTTGATTTACTTTATTTTTTTTTTTTAGGACGTACCCTTCCAGAGTGTACCCTTCAGCGAGAAGCAGCCAAGTATCATCTCTCCTCCCAACCAGGCTCATTACTGTCAGCCTCCATTTGACTTCCTTGAAGAGCTGTCTCCTCCTTTATTCATTTGTCATTTAAGCGTACACGCTTGCCTTTTGGGTGCCCTTATCAAATCTATGATTCATTTATATTTCCTTATAATAAAGATTTTTTTTTTGTTTGCTTTACTCTTTGCCAAGCTGCGGTGCAGTTTCACGGGACAGCTCACCGCAAACATGGACACGGCCCATGAGAAACACATTATCCCACATGACTGACACTTAGACGCAATGTGTTATTGAGTTGCATCTCGGCAGCAAGAGGTCAAAACTGCAGCAGGTACTTAACTGATGAAAACAATTGCTTATTTTTTTTTCGAGCTCATTGAATAGGTAGTAAATCACCTGCTGAACTAATGAATCCGCAGTAATCACCGCCAACGCGTGTATTTATGGATCCCTCTGGGAATCTCCTTTTTTTTTATGACAGGGTTGAATTATTGAAGGTAATAATATTGACAAAAGCGCATTAACACCTTTCCCGTTTGGTAATGTGATTTTTTAATTCAATCCATCCATTAATCCGTCCATTATCCAGGGCAGGATTCCAGCGTAAAAAGGGAAAAAAAATATGGTCTGCTACCTGTTGTTTTTTTTTCAAGCTGCTTTATGGAGAAGTGTTTCCAGGGACTCAATCTATCCCGATTTAATCTCAGGCTTCCTTCCTGGCCGGCCCACAGCGCTCAGGGGAATCCTCACTCCATGCAGATGAACGAGCACCGGTCTCTCTGGGTCACCGAACCTCCCACACATTTATGACTCAGCCAAGCTACCACAGGTCCATCTCTCTCTCTCTTACATCCTCAACACACAACCTGTGATCAAAAAAAAAAAAAATAGAAGACAAACTGTTTCATATCTCGATTGACCCCAGCCACCGAACCCAATTCCCATGATCCTTTGTAATCAATGAAATGGAAAAAAAATAATAAACAAGACCTTCCATCCACAACAATCTATATATCTCAACTTGGTGCTTGAACTTGAGCATCGGTGTACGTATATCACGAATATTCTTTGAAACCTGTGTTTGGTTCAGGCAGAGGATTAGAAAATGGATTTTATAAGCATTTTTTATAAAAGTTAAGAGACTGTCACAGGGAGCGAGGCTTTGAAGCACCTCGACTTTCCACCACAGAATGTGCTCTTACTTCTTAAACACCTCGCAGCAGTCGGTATTTCCCAGAGAAAACACGGTAACCCAGTCTGAGCCCTTTACCCAATCCACACAGCACACACACACAGACGCACACACACACTGTCAACAGGATTAACCAACCTCCCTCTGCCCTTATTTTATCTCTTAAGAGTCCCATCTATTCTTCCGTGACCAGAAAAAATAAATAAAATCTACACCCCCCCCCACCTCCTGAATCAGAAGCTGTGCCATCAGGCAGGGAAACACAGCGGAACAATTCTACCTCAAGAGCTATGAATGACATTAAGGGATTAAATCTATTTTGAATATCCTTTAAACAAAACAAAACCTTCTATCTTCTCCCATCCGGCACACGAGGGCTGGTGGATTATTTTACGCACTTGAAATTTCAACTGGTCAAAAGTTAGTTTGAAGAGACAAACCAAACCTGAGTTGCTTTTTTTTTTTTTTCGTTCTCACAGAAAAGAAAAAAGGTTACTCTGGTCTTACATCATCAGTCAATGCACTTGGAATATCAGAGGGCAAGAGGAAGATTTGCGCACATACGTACGTGCGTCACTCACTCAAAAAACTGGAAATATTGTAAAGACTCAAAAAAAAAAATTAAAAAAAATCACAGACTTCAGACAGAGGAAGGATCACTGACACCAGAGTCCTGGATTTCATGGGGAAAAAGTCGTACTGTGTGAAACAGGCTGGAGCATCTGAGCAGACTTAGAGGATCAACGACTGGCGTATCTGTGTCCACACTGTGAAATAAACCCTCAATGTTCTGAGGACCTGAGGTTTGTAATACTGCAGCTTTGAGACGCTGGTAATATCACACAAGCACAGGACTGATTCTTTTATGAGAAAAGCTGCCTCCAAAACTTCTATTGTTTTTCCACCATGTCTTTGCCAGTTTATTTAAATTGTTTTCTCATCAGGCCCAACTGATGCAATGGCAACTAAAAAAACCCAATGAAATATTTATTTTAAAAGCAACTTCTGTAACCTCGCAATTTACGTGTTCTGTGGATGTAACTTTATATTCGAAACACACCCCGAGCGTGTCTGTTGATATAGGAGTCGCTCATTAAGTGCACTTATTTTAATTTGTTGGAAATTAGTTGGGAATTTAAATTCTATTCGGATGTGGGAGCCACTGGCTGTCGGAGGGCCTGGGGCGATTTCGTGTTTTTTTGGCCAACACAGATGAATAATGAAAAATAAAAAGATGAATAATTGACTCGTGTGTTACTTTCTAATCTGAAAACGCATGCAAACACGGAAAGAGAGAGCAGGGCGGGGGGGGGCTGCACAATGGGGACAATGGATCTGGAACTCACAGCCTCAAATTTTCTGAATACATTTAATTGGACGCTGACCGCTTGAATCTTTCTAAAAATCTGACTATGAAAAGTGAAGAAATAGTCCACATTTTTAACTTGAGAATGACGTGGGACCAAAAAGCAGAGAAAAGGGAAAAGTGAATATTGGGACTTACATATTCCAGGCAGATTGAAGCTCGACTCCACGTGAGGGCTGATGGTGAACTGTGGCGACTCGGTGATTGTCCTCCTGTAAAAAAAACAACAACAACAAAGATTTGATTTAGTGTTTGGATGTACAATATATGACAAAGGAAAGGAGGAAAGTAAGCCAGTCTTTAATAATAATAATAATAATAATAATAATAATAATTATTATTATTATTATTATTATTATACTTATATATATATATACAACCACAATAATCAAACCCTTCTCTTACATAATAATAATAATAATAATAATAATAATAATAATAATAATAATAATAATAATAATAATAATAATAATAATAATAATAATTAT
>JAFBJU010000156.1:222846-321528 GCA_016785305.1 Colistium nudipinnis
TAATAATAATTATTATTATTATTATTATTATTATTATTGTATCCCGGAAACCTTGACGTACAATTTTATTATTACAAGCAAAATGACCTCTAAGGGCCTCTAACCATACCGAAGTACTTGAGTACCATGATTTTATTCCCTCAAACCTAGCCAAGTACTTTTTGTGACTATGCCAAACCAAAAATGACTTATAGACGACACAACAGCTGACCCAGCTCTTCCTCTGATATTCCTCCCTCAACCCAATAGAGCCGGCTGCGGGAAGAAATACGGCTCGTAAATAAGCAACAACTGATGTATTTACAGCTACTTTACATTTACGACAGGTGCCTTCCTAAAAGTGCGTTTATTATTTACTGTCTTTATTATTCTGAGGTGTTTTTTCGTTATAGTCCTATCTGGTATTTATTCGGCTCTGAAGTGTCACAGTGGTTTGGTCACTGTGACTTTACTTTCACCTGTTTTCCTGTATTCTCTTGAAATCTCAGAACGTATCACAATATAAATAGACAGAGTTATATTCTCTGTGAAAAAAAAAAACCCCAACATTCTAAGGAAAAAAGGGAAAGCATGTCTCCGTCTGTGTTCTCTTTTTAAGCGTCTCGGGGGGGGGGGATTTGACACAGATGATGTTTGACATTGAAACCTTCAGGAATATAAAAGAGAAAAAGAAAAAACGCGGTGAGAGACAGACTGTTGATGATTTACAGTGGAGCATCAGTGAAATGTTACTCTCCTGACTGGATTCTCCATAATGTGACATTCTGAAGACAGCACGTGAGATCTGCGAGACTAGCTGACTCCCCTCCAGGGCCTCAAACCTATGTGCTCTGTCTTCACTCCAGCAAGCCATCCAATAATCACTGGCCTTTAGGTTGCCATGGTAACAGGCTGAGGAGCTAATATGCGGCCAGCGTCATTGATTTGATTTCCAGAAGATTAATATAGACATAGCATAAACTCTGTGGGGGGGGGGGGGAAAAAAGGGGGGGTAACAAAGGTGGCACTCACTCAGTTCATCATTGTTTCCAAGATGTTAAGTATTGGCTTATAATTCAATCAATTATTCAAGAGCCGTGTGTAAATGTTTGATGGTATACAAAAAAAATACTTATATCCGTGGTTGATGCAAGACGGACCAACGGATGAGAATGTGTACATGTAAGATAGCTTGCTTTCTAATGAATATGTACATATTAAATGGGTAATATGTGTGCCATTTTCGATATGGCTACAAAGCTGATTTCAATCCATCATTTCATCATTTTTTATGCTTATACGTTATGTGAATTCTTCCTTTGCGCATGTCATAATTATTCCAGCCACTAGAGGGGACTTGAACAAAAAACGGTGGTAAGACGCCGATTGTACAAATGTGGCTGACTAAACGGATGTATAAAGGCTAACTTCAGGGAGCAGAACTCCAAAACAAATCAACTGAACAAGGAAAAACTCAAACGCTTTTTGAGTATTGACAAATTGCGGCGTGATGATTCACGACGCGAATCCAACTTCAAAGAGCCCGATCCGGGAAAAAAAACAAAAAACTCCAGCTTTAAATTACCATAGAAATAACAAATCGCGGCTGAGAATCTCCGGCAGCTTTTTCAGCCCACGGTGGTGCGCACAAGGAGTGAATGTTGGAGTGGTTTGGCCTGTGGTCCCAGTCTGACGGTGCCTGGGAGGCAGCAGCCGCCTTCAAAGGGAAAAAAAAAAGTGTAGGTAATTAGACTGAGGAGCTATCTACAGCCGGCATCATCATCCTCATCATCCTCTTCATCATACAGTACGGGGTTTGTTGAGGGCCCGCCTTGTCTCATCTTCTCGCTCCTTCTCCACTCGGAAACTCATATCAAAGGGAATTTCAAGGGTGATTAAAAGTTAAACTGGATCCTTAAAGGGGAACGCCGCTGTGTTGCAGCTCCAAGTGATTTTGTGCGCTCGGGTGCCCAGCCGCGGCTCTCGAACAATCCCGCGATATGGTACCAGAGGGGAGGCACACATACCCTGCCCGTGTGCCGTTATTGCCGCACATACATTTCTAAAATGGGCGTGGATGCTTTTTATTGTTTTGTTGTTCAGCACACACGTCACCGCTTTTATTTCTGCGCCGATTTGAACGGCGCCAAACACTATTTGCAGCTCAGTTCCGAGGCGCAGACGATGTGCACTCCCCAAAAAAATGTCTTCTGTTTCCATCGGCAAAGTGCACTCGATACCACATTCAGGAGTTAATTTCCCGAAGGAGGTGATTCTCCCCACACACACACACACACAGACGCGCGTTCAGAAGCGCACACACGCCCCCTCCTCCCTACATGCGTGCACGCATGCTTGCGTACTTTTATTTATCTTTGTGCTGAGCAAACACTGTGTCTCACTTGTTTCTGGTGTCATGATGATGAAAGGCACCTGCTGTTCTCAGCAGAAACTCCTCTCCTCTCCGCCCCGCGTTACTGACATCTCGCCTGCATTATTCACCAGCCGCGTGGTAACTCAAGTCACTTCTGCCACGCTCAAATTTGTATTTATTTTTGGACGTGGGCTGATGGGAAATGTAGGACATGGCGGAGTCCAATGGCCGCACGTGACCTTTCGCAGAGAGAAAATAGGGCAATAATGCGGAGGACTTTCCATAGAGTGTGGCTTCACTTCGTACGTTTTACCAATTATCCTGTCTGAGATGAAAAAAAAAAACGTGTTCCAGGCTGTATGGAATGTTTTCCACTCATAGGCGCCCGGTAACCAAATGACGTTGTTGTGATGCAGTGCAGAAACTGCAGCATCATACTCAAAGTCCCCAGATTCAGGCTTTGATTCTGCCATAATTTGAGAGAGAAATTCAAAAGGATTTCCTGAATGAGCGCGGCACTGTAGTCTGCTGTTGTTTTAACTTCAGAAATGTTTGCGGCTTTATTTAATAAACGCTGCCGAGTAAAGTGAGCCCATATAAACCTTTCTTTTTTGATAAATAAAACTGAATTAAGTTTACGGAAACAACAACAACGACGACCAAAACGGGAACAAAAGCTTAAATGTTGAAGTTAGAGGATGTCAATGAAGCTTTGCTAATTAAAAATCTTTGCATATTTATTTATTTTTTGTTTTCATAAAAACATTTTAGGCATTTATACTGTATGCATTTTTTTTATATTTTTTGCAGCATACTGCATGGTTGGATTAGTATGTAATTGGGGCACAGCTGAAGAACCCGTCTGCTAGGTTTACTTGATTGACAGCGAATGGGGGACTGATCATATAAACGCCCATGAATTTTTCTCTGTGTTTTATTTATTTCTTTAACGTGTGCCAGTTACGGTTATAATACTCGTTCAAGAGCAGAACAAGGAAAATAGAGAGAAAATCAGTTTTGATGTCAAAGTCACAAGAAGTCACATCTCTTTAGATTTAAACCCCCCCCTCCCGTGAAGGCGTGCACTCGGTGGACCGGAGAGAGAGAGCGAGAGAGAGAGAGCCAGCGACGCTTTTGTGTCACGCCGTGAGCGCATGAGTGACGGAGCGATGTGGCAACAGAGCGTGGAGAAGAAATATTTTAGAGCTAATGTTCAGTGATGTTCCTCTGCCACATTTAAATAAGGCGTCAGGGACTGAAGTGGGGTTCATCTGTCCTTCTCGTCACCAGCCTGTGGAGAGTCTCTCTCGGCTGATATGAGACATCTCAAAAACGCTCTCACAATATAAAACGCGTGCGCCCTGTGGATAAAATGCCGTTTAAGGTGAGTGGTTTTTGATTTCGCTGCATTCCCGACGCGCGTACATCGACACAGCAGCGTGCTCGCAGCCTTAATGTGTTTCTCTGACGCATTTGATGAGATTCCCAGCAGGCCACAGAGGGACTCTCCCGCCACCTCTGCACCTCGATACCTTCCATCACAGGCTACGCTTTCTCCTCACAAAGCAAGGAAAAAAAAAAGAAAAAGTACCTTCTCATAGAAATGTGTGCAAAATTGGCTTTTTAAATATATGCAAAATGGCTGAAAGGAATGCACCAGCAGAGACACGGTTGGCCACTGGTGGAAAAAAAAAGCAGGTGGAGGAGGATGCGTGAGCGGCCGATGTGTCATTCTGCCCTTTGAGGGGAGGGGGAAAAAAAAATCTAACTCATTGTCAAAATTATTCAATGTTTGATTTTTTTATATATTTTTTTTAAATCGATTCATCTGATTAGCATATTTAATGGTAAAGGTAGTCACTCAGTTCAAAGGAGACACATTTGTGCCCACGATTAAAGTAATATTCTGCCAAAAAGCCATCAAACACGCCTCCTCACAGGTTTATACCTCTGCGAGGATGTGAAGCCTTTTTTTTTTTTTGTCCTTAACAGGCAGCTGTGGCCATGAATTCATATTGACTACAATGGCTTCTGAAACTGTCTTCTCTCTGAAAAAGAATATGCATAGAAATAAGCACAAAAACAAAAAAGGCTTCCTGCTATCCAAATTATTCCCTTTACCGTGATAGAAAACACAAAAAGACATAAAACCCCCCAAATGTTGAGTTTAATATTGGCACATTTTTCCAGTTTATTATGACATGACCCAGAAAAGGGATCTTACCCAGTTATAAACTTCAAACGTATTCAGTTTGGGACAAATATAAGTACAATGAGTAAATATTGCAGCTGAAGAAGACGGAACTAGCCTTTTAAAGGTAAAATCACTTTTCGTCACTCAATCCAGGACCGGAGTGCAGTGGAGTTTTGGCCTTACGTTAGCAAAAGGAAGCAGCAGAAGCCCGTGACATGTTATCTGTTTCATGGTAGTTATTTTTAAGATGAGTAAATGCAGCGTGCATGCTGCAGATTTGGTGCGCGAAGGCAATCCGTTTGAGCCGAGTTCATATTAGAAGCCAGCTCTCCAGACTCCTCGTGGCTCACACGTTCCTTTGTGAAGGAATCAGCGTGAGCAGCGTGGGCGTTATTACTGCGTGCCGAAAGCATGCTTCCATTGCTTTGAGTTCGCCGGCTGGAGCAGGCACACGCACACGCACACAATCCATGACAGCAAAACTCACAAAACACCCCAAATGATCCTTCCACCGCTAAGCCCAGCAGTTATGCCGAAATGCCAAGTTTCAGAGCAGGGGCACTGGTGAATATTTGTGAATATTTATAACGAGTATAGAAGCAGGTGGGAGTACACGTGATATTACGTAACGCTGAAATCTGTAATGAGGCCGGTGTTATTTACTCGTCAGCGTGTGTGGTGGAGGAGTTAAAACAGGAATCGATGGTGGGTGGGAGATGCTGATCAGGTTTGTCAGGGCCCAGTGGTTGACATTATCACCACTGTCCAACCTCATCACTTCTGTCTGGACCCAAATATCAGCCGTTAACCGACCCAAAGCTTCAAGTCATTTTTCACTTTGAAAACTAATTCGAACCAAAAAGGATTTTCTTTCACCAAATATTGCGCAAATTATAAGTCACGTGATTTATGACCTATATGTATTTTTTTTTGTGTGGTGGAGGAGTTAAAACAGGAATCGATGGTGGGTGGGAGATGCTGATCAGGTTTGTCAGGGCCCAGTGGTTGACATTATCACCACTGTCCAACCTCATCACTTCTGTCTGGAGCCAAATATCAGCCGTTAACTGACCCAAAGCTTCAAGTCATTTTTCACTTTGAAAACTAATTCGAACGATAAAAACGATTTTCTTTCACCAAATATTGCAGAAATTATAAGTCATGTGATTTATGACCTATATGTATTTTTTTTGGGGGGGGGGGGGTTGTCCATCGTTATATATCTAGTCTATAATGTGACAATTAGTGGCTGATGCTCAGGCTTCATGTAAGAGGAGTTTTCAAAACTAGTCACGAAAAAATATGAGGTTTTGCTGATAATTAATTTTTTACTTTAAAATGGAATGGGGGAAAAAAAAAAAGGGCTATGGGGAAATATAGAGACTGTTATGAGTAATAACAAGGCACAAAGTGCAGTTCCATTATAAAATAAATGTGAAAATAAAGCTTTCGTATGAAAGTGTCAAATTTGAGGCAGTTTCTTTCCCAACTCTCGACAAAAAAAAACTTCCCCACATATCAGACGATGCGGTGAAAATGATATCGGTCCCCCTGCAGACATTTATCCCGCCGCAATCTGCTTTAAAGCCGCCGTCACTTCATCCTTGGACTAAATCAGCGCGGCGCTGCGACACAGAGAACTCCACAATCTCTCAGCCGACTAGTTACCTGGAAATTCAACAGGGCTGAAAATATTTCTCTCCTATCTGCAGCCTCCTCTCGAGGGGGGGGTGGTGGGGGTGGGGGGTGGTGGAGTGTTAAGCTGCAGAAGTAGTTCAGTGAGAGACAGTATTAAAAGTGGAACTTTCACAATAGTCTCATCTATATGTGGGAACGTCTCATTTGTTCACAGCCTTTTACATTCGGGAGCCCCGAAAGTGACTCTCCGCCGTGCCTTGCTGCTCTCTGACTTATCTAGTCTATCTGACTTGCAGCGGAGAATGAGCATGAGCCTGGTTATTGCCCGGGCCCCCCCCCCCCCCCCCCCCCCCCCCCCCTCCAGGGGCATGCTAATGGAACCGTTTGGCAGCGTGCCTCTGGAGGCTGGAGGGATGGACTTGTTTCACTTGATGTCAGCGTGGGGATCTGGAGGGGGAGGGGGAGGGCAGGGGGGGGTGGGGGGGTTACAGGTTGGCATGGCTTCAATTGGCAAGAAGAAGAAAAAAAAAAAAAGAGACGCCATGCAATGTTTCACCGGGAAGACAAGAGAGCTGAGCACAGATTATTTTGGGGGGGATTGTTGCAGTTCAATTACTTTGGCCGGCTTAAGGTCACGCCACCGCCGCGCAGAGCCTGTGGAGTCCATGCGCCAGGAGACATCAACGGCTCCATTTAGTTTCGCCACTTCCCTTCACGTGCCGTTAGAGCCTCACATTTCACTTCCAAACGTATAAACATCCCTCATTTGTACAGTAATTACAGCACTGGGCACAAATTGCTCTCCCATATGCCGCGTGTTTGCTTGTTGTCTCTGGAGCAAACAGCTGTGGACGCTGATTACCAGGCTCGGCCTTGAAAGGCCTCATCGGGATTGTTCTATTTCATTTTTTTTTTTTTTTGGACTGACCCTTTACGACCTTTGGAACGTGGAAGTGACTCGCTCCTGCAGCTCGTCGTCAGTTTGGTCTGGATTTTTGAATCGCGTCCAACGCCCAGAATTTGCACTGCCCTCCAGATTGGGATGTCCTTAATGAGCCGGGACTAATGCCCATTCGCGAGACCATTGCTGGGCTCAGGGGTATTAGGTGGGCTCACCGGTGAGACCTGCGTGACTATGGCTGGCCGCGACTGTCTGGATGGAAATATTATTAAATGTCTTGCCTTTCTTTTACCACTGGCATCTATCTATCAGCACTGCCCGCACAGGCTGACACGCACCGCCCCGATGGGACGACCAGGCACGCCCATCACTCTCGAACATTTTAAATATTATTACCCGAAAGGTAGAATTTGGCGGAAATAAGCCGATTTTGCTTTGTTGGTGAAATGCCTCTGGTCTGATTCCGGTTCCCATTGGGGCGATGACTTGCATTGATGCCCAAATGGCACAGCAAGTGTCGTAATATCAAAAAGATCATTTCAACGTCTTTTTTTGAACCATCCTAACAAACTCTCGCTGGCCATGTGCCGCAATAAAAATGCCGAGATCATTAGGAAGGGCTGCCGACGGCTGAAGAAAAACGAAGCGTTGATATCAGAGGCGGCGGAGATAAGAGGAGGAGGATTACCAGCCAGAGGAGAAATCAGACGGCCCAGCGAAAAGCGTCTTTGCCATCAAAGGTCACCCTTATTAAAGATGATTCCGAAAGAAATCGGGGATATTGGCAGATAAGGGGATTACGGCGAGGATAGGGTTCAAAAATAGCAACAGGGGACCAGGGAGGTGAGGTTGACGAGGTGATGCGACCCCGTGGGGGGGGGGTTCACTTCAGGTGCACAAAATGCCACACAAAAATGTCCCGGAGTATATTAGTCACCGATAATCAGGAATGACCCGGGAAAAGAGGAGGCGGGGCTTTTGACTGCCAATACCCAACGCCCAGGGTGCTCCATCACTGTTTACTTAGAATCCAATTTGTCATCGACCGGCAGCGGAGGGGGGGGGCGGGGCGGGAGTCAGCAAAATTGTCCACTTACACAGAAAGTGCTGCATCAGAGAAATTTGAATGGTTTTGCTCTAATGCCGGCAAGCCAGAAGACGGCTCTATCGTCGAGCATTGATCAAGATGGACTAAATACAGACCACGGCGCACAATTAGCGTTCATGTGGAATTAAGGGCCCGGACGCACTCCCGCGACGGGGATGAATTATCCCTCTCTGTGAGTTTTAAGAAAAATTGGCTGTGGCGATTTTTCTAATTCAAATCTGACGGCAGCAGCAGGAGCCGGTTGATCCGATTTTTTTTTCTTTCTTGCCTCTCGTTAGCATTGTTTCCTGCAGGCGAGCAAAGAAAAAGAACAACAATGTTAAGCTGTTGCGATGCCAAACAAAGCGCTGATCGGAATCAAAAGGCCCCTCAAATACCGCTTTCCACTCCGCCTGCTGAGGATGCTCACAAAACACCTGAGACTCGGTGGAGATTGCCAAAAGAGAATCTTTTTTTTTTTTTGCTGTATGCTGCAAATTGGGGCCCGTTTAAAATGTGATGCACAACGGTGACAAATGGCTTCTTTCACAGGATAACGGCTCACCCCACTGACTTTGCCTCTGCCCTTGACATCTACTGTGATATTCATCAAAGTTTGACTAATAGTGGCAGGCTGCTAAAAAAAAAAAAAAAAAAAAATATATATATTAACATCATGCCGAGACACCACCCATTCCTGTACATTCTCTATATGTTCCCGGCACATTCACACCTTTCATCCACACAGAAGTTCTATACCTGCTATTAATGAGGCTGTGCTCTCTTGATAGCTGAACGAGCATGTAAACACTGTACCCTGATTATCATAATTGCACAAGCGGTCTTAATTGGAGTTAAGCGAGACATAATTAATGGAGACGCTTTTGCGAACGTCTCTGGCGTGTGTACATGGCGGTTGCATTTGCTGTTGGAATTCTGTGGCACAAAGCGACAAATGCTGACGTTATGTCACACATTTTAGAGCAAAAAATTAAATGAAAATAAAAAAGCCTCCCACTAACTAGCCTGAATATCAGGACGTGGTAATGAGCTTCCTGCAGACCCAGAGTTCCTGTTAACCAGAGAAAAAAAAATCCATTGAATTATTCATTAAGGTACACTAATGCCTGTGCTGTAATACAATAATTCATGCTACAACTAAAGGAAGTGGGGTTCCTACTATCCCACTTCCTACAAGCAGAAATAGGCACTTTATTGACAAATTCTACTGCACTTTCTGGTATTTGGATGTTATCCCTTGTTTAAATATGCCGCTGATAGGTGCAAAAAAAAATATGAAGCTGTTTTAGGTCTGCATAATGAACGTGTGACAGTACATTTCTTTTTTCGTTTATAAATCATACGTACTTCGGGCAACTTGCATCAGAATGGAAAAATAAAACTAGTACGACTCTCCTAGAAAAACTTTTGGTGATTTTATATCCTTAAAAGTTCTACTCTCTTGTTTTCACTGCTTTCTGTTTTTCCTCTATCTCTACAGTAATCCCATATCAGGTTTTGATCCCACAGTGGATTCAACACCCAACAAGCCATGAAATGATTTGCCTTCTCTTCACCCTCTCTCTCCCTCTCTTTTTCTCCGTCTTGCCTGGGTTTGGAGAAATTTATTCCCAGAGTGCCTTTCTGCTGCTTCAAATACGCTGACTTCAGCATGTGATCTGAGCTCCAGTCTTGTGATCATGCAGGATTCTCACTTGTCAGGATCGCCTACTGCTTTAATGCCCCTTTTCTTTTATACCCTCTTATTTTTTATTTTTTCATCACAGCCTTTCTTCCCTCCCACCGCATCATTTCTTTTTATTCTGCCTGCCTGCAGTATATTCTGGCCGCCTCTTATTCCTCTGCCTTATTATTACTTCTGCGCTTTCTACCATCAGCTTGGCAACTTTTCAAGACGGTCCCGTCTCACGACAGATTGTCGGGGATTTTTCCTCGCGGGCCAAGGCGCAATATATGCACGTGCCCTTCCGCAATGTGCCAGTGATTTCTCACGCCATGGGAGTTTCATGGGAAATGCACACACATCCCCAAACACCTCAGGCAAACTAATGACCACCTCAGCGGTCAACTTTGTTTTTCATGGGCTCATCAATTTCCATAAAATCCACATTTCTATTCATGTGTAAGATTAAAACCAAGTCTCTGGCTGTGACATGAGCCAAAGTAAGAATGCAGCGGTCTCATTTACATATTCAAAGAAGGAAAAAGGGAACTAACCCTGGGAGGACTGAGCGGCGGACACCGAGCTGCGTAACCCAGATCTATTCGGGCATCACAGCCACTAAGTGCTCGGGCCTGTCAACTCGCATCAGGAAGGACTAGTGCCCGTCTCCATGGTGCTCTCCGTGTGGAGATGACATATTCTCCATGTCACCCCGGTGCTCCCGTTTCCTCCCAGACTCCACAGACAGACGCTGAGGGATGACCCCCGCCTCCATCATCCAGGTGCATGCTGGGATAGGAGCTGGGAGAACGAAGATACTCCACCGTGCGCTCCTTTCAACTCTTCTTCAGCTGTCGGCACAATCTTGTTGATTTTTTTTTCTACCTCTGGCCAGGGCTGGGTTTACTTAGAATTATTATTGGACCCAGTGGGTAAAAAAAAAAAGAGAAAAAAATTTCTGTTGGGCCACTACGCGGCCCTACCTACAATCTTCTATCAACGTCTGACATGACGGATGTGCTAATTTGATTTAATATGCATTAAGTGAGCTAAAAATAGCCAAAAGCAAAGCTCTTCAAACCGCACAATCCTTCCCGAAGACATGACCACAAAAGGAGCGCACACCTCCCCTACAGTCCCCAAAATGGAAATTAGTTTACATTTTTTTTTCCTATAATCCCCTTTTCAAAGATCAGAAAATAGTAGTAGTGGTAAAATGTTTTTTTTCCTCACTAACAATTAGCAAAAGGCAGCTTCAATTACGAAAATGTAATTATTTTAATATTATTGTTGCATATGATCAAGTGACTTAGAGTTTAAGAAAAAAAGGCTTGATCTGTACGCTCACTTCATTAGGAACAGCAGTACAGCCTCAGGTATTTGCGAAATTGATTCCACAAGATGGTGAAAATATATTTTTGTGGGATTGAGCTCGATGACGACACGATTACATCACGTCATTCCTGCAGATTATTTCGCTTCATTTATGACGGGAACCTGTCATTCTGCCAGTTCCTAGAGGCGTTTTATCGGAATTTGGATATATTAAGTCTATATTAAATCTTTGTGCAACAGCAGAAATTGAGATTCATCAGACCAGGCTACACCGTCACCGCTCAAAGACTGTTTTCGGTGTGGGTGAGCTCCGAGGTTCCACACGTTGTTCATTCTCAGATATTATCGTGTCTCAAATGTAATTATTTTAATAATTGTTGCATATGATCAAGTGACTTAGAGTTTAAGAAAAAAAGGCTTGATCTGTACGCTCACTTCATTAGGAACAGCAGTACAGCCTCAGGTATTTGCGAAATTGATTCCACAAGATGGTGAAAATATATTTTTGTGGGATTGAGCTCGATGACGACACGATTACATCACGTCATTCCTGCAGATTATTTCGCTTCATTTATGACGGGAACCTGTCATTCTGCCAGTTCCTAGAGGCGTTTTATCGGAATTTGGATATATTAAGTCTATATTAAATCTTTGTGCAACAGCAGAAATTGAGATTCATCAGACCAGGCTACACCGTCACCGCTCAAAGACTGTTTTCGGTGTGGGTGAGCTCCGAGGTTCCACACGTTGTTCATTCTCAGATATTATCGTGTCTCTCTGCTCACCACACACATGTAAAGACTGCCTGAGTGACCACGGCCTTCCCGTCAGCTCCAAGTAGTCCCGGCGTTCCCCTTATGACCTTTTCTCATCAACAAGGCTTCACAGTGCAGGGAACCATCACTCACTGGATGTTATTTTTATTTCACACCAATCTGAGTCAACTCTGGAAGAAAAAAAAAACTCCAGTGTGAGACTCTGAGATCAGCAGTGTCAGTGTCTCTTTGAATCCAGTATAAAAACATACAGCAATAGTTATAAAATTATATTTACTGAGCTTAGTCTGAAGTGCAGATTTATAAGATTGCATTGAATTGGTTTAGATTTGAGTGAAACTCTTTAGTACAGACATTTAGTGGACATCTACTGCAGCAATTTAGATAAGTAAGTTAACATCTGATTAAAAAAAAATGTATTAATGTTATAAAGTCCAATGTGTCCACTTGTTTATGAGAAAAAGAGAGATATTGTAATACTAAACATTTAATTAACGTGAAAATACAGCCCTTTATGTGCCTGATCAATTCAAACGGATCAAATGCAGAGTAAAGTGCATTCACAGTAATGAAATGTATTTTATGGCTGCCAGTGTGAGCCAGAAATAATGTCTTCGGACTCCTTCCGCAACTGGCACGGTAACTACAGCAATATTCATTTTTTAAACATAAAGTCTTCCTCTTTAATTTGGGCGCATTCCAGCACTGTAAAACTGAGAGGGAGATTTTGTGGATGCAGGAAAATGGTTTCCCTTTCTCCAAAATGAGCTTGTCTTACACAACCAACCCTTAGTTCAGCATTTTTTAATGCACACTCTTCTTTTGTAAAAATTCTCAAAGAAAGTGTTTTCCTACCCCCCCCCCTTCACCATCGTTTCCTATTTAGTGCTATTTTTTCCATTAATAAGGACCGGACCGCACACCTATCCCAGATTTAACTTGTCCTAGTCTGCTGTTCGACAATTTTGTACAAAGGGCAGATTAAATGCATGTGCATGAACTCCAAATTATTGAAAACACGTACCATGAACCTTTTTCACACACACACCCCCGTGCAGGGTGGCTGACATTTAAGATGTAGCTTGCACTCTGAGTTTCAGCAAATAAAACGGGTTAAAAACCGAAAGAAATGTGCTTTTATATGCCGTCCCCTGTGGATCTTTATTTTAAAAAGCTGCTCTGCTGCTACCCAACCCAATTTCCCCCTGTTGTTCTTCTAACTTTAGTTGGTGAAGACCCAGTGCAATGACATTTTGAGAGCATCTTATTTCCTTAAACTGATGCTGAGGTTTTTTCTATATACACAGGATATGAGGTCAAGGAAGGACAAAGGGATAGGACGATCTAATAGGGTAAAGAGCTGGGGGAAAGAATGTTAAAACAAACCAAAAAATATTGTGATTTATAAATGAGTTGGACTTTTGGATTATGTCAGATGACCTCACACTTAAAGTTATCAACCTCAAGACTTTAACACTGGAAACCTGGACCCTCGCATAACGAGCAGTAAAGGAAAAGAAATGGCGGAGTAAGTGAAGCTGCGCTATTATCCTGACTTTTCTTTTCTCCGCTGTTTCCAGGCAGCTCCTTCAACGCTTCACCTGCAGGCTATTGGTAACTGAACTGCCTGGAGTAAGAAATAAAGATTACAGGCCGCTGATTAATGAAACAATGGAGAACATCTCTCACGCCACACGAGATAGTTCTGCATTCAGCTCTTTTTTTTTTTCCTCCGACAGACCACAAAGACAATTTTAAAACACAAAAGGCTGTCTGGAGGAGAGAGAGAGAGAGAAAGAGGGTGTGTGTGTGTGTGTGGGGGTGGGGGGGGGGCTGTGGTGCTGGTGTGTTTCCTCCCAACAGACTGTTCAATACAATGCGTAATGGAAAATCAGAGTATCTGGCCTACTGGGGGATTACTGCAAGCTCCCACACACACACACACGAATCAAAGTGCTCCATGAACGAGTGAAATCTGTCCTTTATGAAACACCAAAGCCATGTCGTGCCGCTCCCCGCCTGAGAGACTCACTGTAATCATGTCCGTTTATTGTGTCAACAATAAATAACACAAAGATAAAGCTCTGCCAAGTGAAACTCACTGATGCTTATCTAAACCTGACATCGGACTCAAAACCGAACGGAGACTTTGCTTTCGATGACGGCGCAACAGATTTATTGGATGGATTTAAAAAAAAATATATATATAAAATATATAAATATATATAAAAAAAAATATATATATATGTTGATATGTATTATTGTAAATATTTCCCTATTTTTTAGATAGTAATGATCAATACAATATGTATTGTTGGCATGCATTCCTGTATATATTTTAAGTATATTTTTTATCAATAAATATGTCATCCCATACAATAGAATAAATTATAATTTGTTATTGCCCTGGCTCTGGTTTGAAATATAAAATATTCGATTTTATCTCACCGCCTCAAAGTTGGTTCTGAAATGTAATTTTTAAGACTTTGAAAGAGGGGTTCCTTCTTTCTTTGAACAAAAAGCAGGTGTTTTTCATGAGTTAAAGAAAATCGACTCTTTAATTGATTTTATTAACATCTGAGTGGAGAGGCATCTTCTCCTTTAATCTACCTCAGGTTCGGCATTAACCTTCTATTGAACACCAGCACACATCAGAGACCTGGAGAAAAGCCCAGGAGGATGTTCAAAAGGTGTGAGCTCATTCATTTATCAAAAAAAAGAAAAAAGTGAATCTATCTGGTCCTCTACCTTTCACAATCCCTCCATCGTATCAACCATGAAACGAGAAGCAGAGATATCGAGTTTTTTTTTTTCCCAAAAGGGCTGACGAGCACAAGGATGTCAGTCAGCGTCTGATGTGCAAATGGCACAAACAAAATCCTCCACGCGCACACATCCACAAATTGCGAAAAAAAAAAAGTTTGTTTACAGCCGAGAACATTTAGAGGAGAACATTGTTTCATCTCAACACAGTCTGAAGGATTACGTGATTTATGCAAAGCAGCAATCACCAGGCAATGTGGAGTGGCAGATCCTTCAACCGGCGTGGAGACGACCTTTCACGCTAATGCACGGCTCTTCATGACGGGAAAAACAGGAAACTCGCCTCCCAACGACACCGATGTTGACTTCCATATGCGACACTTAACGGTTTATCATTTAATTGTTGGACGCCGGGGTTCTTCCTCGTTGGTGGAAATTAACGGAGGCTCTCAGGCAGCGTGGTGAAGTCAAGAGAATTCCTCGGCATAATCAAATATGCTAATTTGAGGAGAAGTGGAATGAATCTGCAGCCGTAACACTGAGCCCCGGATTACGGCAGGAGAACAATGGGCCGGGGGACGCCAGAGTGAGCCATTGTATGTGGTCCGCGCTTATTGGCAAAAGCCAGTTTTGTTCTTTATGCAAATGTTCACGTCTTGGGAGGACACAGATATAGACCTATATTTGTAGCTGGTGGTTGGTTTTTTCTTTGCCGTGCAATTTACACTAAAAGAACAACAAAGACAGTAGAGTCGCAGTGTGACTTTACATTAAATTCAAGCAGCTCTATACGACCGTCTGTGTGTTTTCTTTGAAATTCATGATAAGCCATGATATTTACTACTATAGATGTATTCATTCACTTGAATTATGGGGTTCCTGCAAATCCTGGACAGCTGAAAAGTAAACAGATTACACATTTTCAATGGAGAGGTGTCCAACCTATTTCTGCATTTGCCATATCGCACAATTCATGTGTAGCACTATTAAAGGTGCGAATACACAGAACAGACTAGAATGCTGGCAAATGCCTCACTGATATTTTTTTTTTTACTTTGATTGATTTTTAAAAACGAAACAGATGCAAAATGGCAGGAATATCATTTATTAAAAAAAATAAATGTAAAGAACCCCAAGGTTATTTGTTAGGTACCATTTGAACTTAAAACCTAACTTAACTTGTCTTAACACAATTATGAATCACCTCACACACACAGAGACATATTAAGAGGTCAGATTAATAGTCATCCAAAAATGCCCAAAGGACACTTTGGGCAATTTTTTTTTCTTCTCCTCTCCCCCAAAAGCTGTTTTCTACCCATCCCCGTGGTACAGGAATAATCTCTCTGATGATGTCCTCCAACATGCACAAGCTCCTTGACCTTTGAATACAGAAAATACCAAGAGAATAATCGCGATGAACTGAAAGTATTTCGGTAAATTGATGAAAATCCATAAATAATGAGAAAGGAGGGACGGAAAATAATAATCGCGAGTGAGTGAGAATCACCTTTCCGGGGAGGAAATACAAGTTACTGAGAAAAATGCGATCTGACTCGTGTAATAAAGTGCCTGCTTTCGTGGTGAATATGAGATTCTATGTCTTGCTAAATATATTTGTAGCACACATTAGAATAAAGATGTTTTGAGCCTACTCTCACACATTTAGGCTGCAATTCAGCCAACTAAAAGATTATGATAAGCTCGGAAATCCCTTTTTTCATGGTTGAAAATGTGAGAAAAAGCAAAAAAAAAAAAAATCCACCTTACACAAAGACACAGGGGTCAAGGATCTGTTTCCCCTCTACAGGCATTTAAGAACATCCCGACAAATCAATCACGTCAAGGTGTAGACACTCAGACCAGCACGACTTTGAGCGATTTGATATTTTCTCCTTCCAAAGAGAACAAGACTAACTCTCTGGAATACAGGTTCGGAAGAAGAAAAAAAAAGAAAAAAAAAGGAGGATGAGGAACCAGTTCAGTGAATTAAATGGATCTATGGAGAGCAGGGAGGACTTGCAGAATGATTTTCAATCAGGAGACGGATGAATGCGGTGAATGGAGGCTGGATGCGTTCGTTTTTGAATTCTTTGTGCAAAATTAAATCCTCAGCTGATTATGAGAGAATGGTATTACATGGATGAGGAGGCAGGAATAGAAACACGAAACAATTCCGCATGCGGAGGAGCGCGAGTGCGTTTCCTCTCCGACCCAATGGGGAGAAAATATGCTCCATGCCGACGCCACAACCTTGTGCAGAATTGGCTCTGGCTGATAGAAATCAGGCAGGAAATGGCTTTCATGATTGCAGCTAATGTTTGCATTCACTTGCCAGTTTGAATAAAATCTCCGCCGCTCATTTATGAATTTCTTCATTCAAGACGCCCGGTGAGATATCGTGCACCTGCATTCTGGAGACGCCCGGTAGTCTCGGCCAATTCACGGGCGCACAAAAGGAGATTTGTATTTTTTTTTTTTTTTAAAGATCCTGTAATTGCTTTCTTATCAAAAAATAAATAAAAATCTGCTGTTATTTTTTTGTCAAAGCTCCCCACAGATTAGCCGTTTCCCCCCACCCCCGACAGTGTTCTTGCTCTCCGTCTGTGGCGATGCTGGCAGCATCTCCCAAAACTCCAAATCCTGGCCAGGAGGCCACTGTGTACAGAGATGCTATTCAGTGCTAATCTGATTAGGTGGAGGAGATAGGGGTGTCTGGACTATATGTCATCCGAGGAGAGCATCACGGCTATTGATTAACTCGGCAAACAACGGAGACACCAAACATTTACACAGAACCTGCGCGGGCGCGCACACAAGCAGACACGCAAACGTGTACCTTTAATTTGTTGATATGCCACATTCCATGACGTAACCTAAGCCATCACCACTAACACTAACACAGCCCTTTGAAAAAGGCTAAAAATATATAATATGGCTCCAAATGTTCTCGTTGTGTTAGGACAATACAATGTTTGATATGGTCCTTAGATAAAAGTACAAATACGCACAAACACACTCAAAGCCAACAATTCTGGGCCACGGCAGATGGTGGTCAAATAGACTCACAAACGGTACACGGGTTCATTTTCACACTCTGCCTGTCCATTCCACCAACAGGCTGCTGGTGATAATACGCTGTAACTGAGACAGATGTCTTTCATCACACAGCCGACTCCTTCATAATGGACTGAAAATTACAATCCTACACAAGCGCAATAAGCAATGAACACAAAAGGGAGGGGGGAGTGCTTCAAATTTCCAGAGCCGACCTTAAAGGCGCCACAAGACTGACGATGCCCGATCAGACTTTGATCAACGCGGCCCAGACTGTGGAGGCAGCGCGCCATCACACCTCATTGATCACGTCAAAATGTTTTTTTTTGATTAAAACCGCATCACTTTGCCGAGGGGGGGGGGGGGGGGGGCCCTCCGGGGGGGGGGGGGGGGGGGGGGGGTCCATCTGTTGTGCTGCTGAGAGGAGACATGTGTGTTTGAACTAAGTTGTTGCGCGTGTAAACAGTGGGTGTGAGGAGTGGGATGGCAGAGAGGGGAAATACACACACACAGGAAGCGAGTGGGTTCTCAAAGTGTCCCGGCTGTGTGTGCGCTTCATGTGTGTTAACAATTAGGATGCACATCCCCTTGTAATTACCAAATGTTGTTGACTCGCAGTCTGCTCCAGACTATTAGCGGTTTGTGCACATTAGAGATGTTGCGACTCCCAATACGGCATTTTATTCGATTTTTTTATTCTTGAAAATGCATCTGAATGACTTTGAGAAATTCCTGTTTGACTGGAGGCGAATTTGTACTTGAACTTGACCTTTCACTGCCACCACCATCGTCATCCTATATTTTGAGAAATAAGAAAACATGCAAACCTATAGACTCATCCCATCGACCTCACCGTCAGCATGCCGGGTTAAAATTGTAAAAATATCTCCACGTGCACCTGCCTATTATGATCCGCGGGGCCGTCAACCACGGTTGAATCTTAGGAAATCATCATTGTAAGCGGAATTAAGTCGAGGGTCTACGTGACTTTATATTTCCGAGGTTTGTTTCGGAAATGCCGTTAAAATTCAGGGAGTTGTGATCGGGGTCACGGCGAAACTCAGGAGCAGGAAAAGTCAAGGCGCCAGGAGAGTACATCTCTGGGAATAATGATCTGAAGTGAGCGTTGAAAAAAATCATCATGGACACGGCAAACGTGGCCAATCTGCACAAATCTATAAGTATCTTCCTCGGGACGCCAGACTCTGCTGCACGCATGCTCAAATCTTACCGATTTTTTTGAAAAAAAGAAGAACTGGGGCTATCAAATCAACTTTCAACGATTTCTCCTTTTTTTTTTTCTTCTTCTTCCCCCCAGTCAGCCAAGATGGATGCAGTGTAGATCAAAAAAAAAAAAAAAGAGCCGGGGCTGAATGGAAGACTGACTATCAGATAGAGATTCAGTTTTCTGCCTCTAAGGGAGGGGAAGTGGCCATTAGTCAGAGAGGCAATCTAATCAATGTTGTTGTGCACAACAGCGCAGACAGCCGCGACGCATCACCGAGCGCTATTATTCTTAGTCATGTTCTCATTGAGGGAGAAGACACAGCCCGGGTGCAGGTCCTGTAGGAGGAGGAGGAGGAGGAGGAGGCGGACACGACTGTTAATATTCCCCTCTGCTGCGCTGTTCAGCCGGGCCCACGCATGTGGCGATAATCTCTGCGGAGGGAGAGGCAGGTGAGAGATGAAAGAGGGCGCCCGAGGTTTTGATGGCAAAGTGCCGGCGAGCTGGGCCGGGGTCACCGCGCTTCGCGCCGCACTTCATAAAACTTTGGAGCGATACGGCGCGGAGGGAGTGCGAGGATTAGACAATAAAGTTTAGTGGCGAAAAGGTGCTCAGGGTTCAGCTGCATTTTCAATATTTAATGGCATACATCGTTAGTTGTTACAGTTATTGCTTCTTTTTTTCTTACCTTGGTTGTCGGTTGTCGTTACAATTGCATGCAAAACCATCATTAAAAAAAAAAAAAAAAAAAAAAAATTATTCAAAATGCAATATTATTTTTTCCAATACTAACATGAAATTTTTTTTTTTGTTTTAGGTTAAAAACTAGTATAGATACCTATGAAATATTAATATTTATATTTACAATTCATCAAGACTGTTTTTTTGTTTTTTTAATAGAACTACGGCAAAAGATTTGTGGCTGCAATGAATTGGCGCTAAATTATGAATAGCCTGACGATGGGCCTGTTTCAGCTGCACGAGAGAATAGAAGTACACAGTATAGCATAGAAGAAAGCCAAGGAAGGCTTTGACAGATGCCTCTCATCACCTGCGCGCATCGGCCGGGCTCCCATCACGGCTCAGATCCTGGCGGGGTTAACTGAGTTTTTTGATAGACAATTCATTTAGAATATATGCCGTGCTAAATTCCTTGGAGCTCTGCAATATCACTGAAAGCACATTTATGGGACCAGTAAATCATCTGGGGGCTCTGCCATAAAAGCATATTCCCCCATTGATTCGCTGGGTCATGTTAATGGTGCACCGATTTTTTTATTTTTTCCTCTATCCTTCCATTTTTGTGTCTCTGTCCTGATGAGAAGGTCAACTACAGCCTCCTGAAAAGCGATATAAAAGGTGATTGGTGGTATATACACGGGTCATAATTCAATGTAGAGTTAAATCATGGGAGGATAATGGACACATCTCTCCTGAAGGAAGATTACTCCTTTAAGAGATGGGGAGGTTTTGGAAAACGAATTTAGATTGATGTTATATACAACTCATATCTGATAATGAACTATGAGGCCATAAGATATTCAATATATACAATTTGAAATGGAGGTATTTGCAGGAAAGCCCTCTTTAATATAAATAGAGTTTAATATATATATATCTATAGATATATTGATATATATCTATATATATATTGTTGCTGAACATGCTTCCCACTTCAGAAAGGTGCTACTATTTTCCATTTGTGGATCGGAATTAAAAAAAAAATCTGTGTTGTGCCGAGGTCTGCCTGCCTGCCTGCCTGCTGAGGACTGCCATGATTTAATGGATGGCCAATGGCCAGCGGGACTGGGACAGATGGTTCGGCGTGGTTATGGGACAAAGCGAATGCGATGGCAGAACAAAGAGCGCAGCTTTACCTTTGATTTTTAATATAGTTAAAAGTGAAAAAAAACAAACTCATACAGCTATTGTGTTGCACCGCAACCTTTTTTCAACCCACAAAAAATGTTACATTACACTGTGATGCCATGCTGCCTTGGTGCTGGTCATTTTCAGCACAATCTCTTTGTGTTTTTCAAACAGGCTTTAGAAAAGGGTGAACGGCGAAGCTTCCAATCTGGGAAAATAAAAATAAAAATAAATTGGACTCCAAGAAAAACAAAATAGAACATCTTACAAGGTTGCCTTTGAAGGCTCGAGTTTAAATGTAATACAAGCCCCAGCTCATATTTGTTGGGCCTTCTCAGTCGATGTTTATGGGCAAACAGATGCAGCACTACCCCGGTGACACGCACACGCACACACACACACACACACAGCCAGTAATGCATCTCGACAAGAGCTCCAAAGTAAACTTTGAAAGCTCCAGAGAAAGCGAATGGGATGGAAGCTGACGCCCCTCACGGCGCTGGGTGATGCAATGAGCTTGTCATTGACAGCAGTGATCAAATCATTGTCTTGACTAATGGCCACCTCCCGCCCCCTAGGAGAGAGAGAGAGAGAGAGAGGGCGGGAGAACCTGTGGCTGATGCACTCGTCAGGGACACAGCTATGATCTGATTCATTTATTCAAAGAGGACAACTGTCTGGGCGTATCGTCACATTGAAAAGCCTCCGAACAAACGAGGCATTCTGCTGATCAGCGGGATGAGAACGTTCCATTCATGGAAACACGCCTCTGAGAAGACATTGTGGCCACGGCTAAAAAGAAATAATCTGGATTTGATCTCCACGCACAGGAAAATGCATGCCTCTCTCTGTGTAGTCTCAGATTTCCTGTCCCGATAACAATGCATGACTGATTAAGGGAAATCAGCTTTTTTCTTTTTCTTCTCATTGCGCCTTTTCGGAGAATTCTTTCAAAAGACGAGACACGTGAGGAGTTGATTCCATCTCTGACGCAGAGTCAGTCTGCGAATGCAGCGAGTCTGAACGTCATAAGTGGAATAGTGTTAAAAGCTGGAGCACGTGGGCTCTGGGCTCTGGCGGGCCACTTGAGGATTCCTGAACGGCCGCTTTACTGCTCACCCAGGAATAGCAGATGTAATTATTCTTCCTCTGTCTCTGGAGATTTCTTTGAGTCATTGGTCCATTTTTTTTTTTTTTTTTTAATTGGTCCAATGAAGTCGCATTTTACAGTGACGGAAAATGGGGAACAGCAAAGAACAATGTCCTTTATATCCTCTGCAGCTTTTGGGGACACGATGATGTAGTCATTTTTTGTGTCCAGCATTCGTGATCCAAGTCCAGTCATACTTTTCTTTTTTTTTTTTTTTTAAATCAAAGCTCATTGATGAACTGATAGATGGTAAACGAATGGAAACACAACGCTGAATGTCAAAGTTTTAATTTAGCATTTTTTAAAAAAATCCCCGGGTTTTCAATATGAAATATGGAAAACGGTGGAATTTCACAAAAAAGATCTCTGTTTTAGGGCCTCAGGGATTCCAAAAGAATTCCCAAAAATGGATGTATTTTAACGTGAATGGCATTAGTGTGAAAGAAGACTAAATCACTGCGAAGATCCAGAGGCCTCGCATTGGATCATTTTTTTTTTTTTCTTGACTGTGAAACTTCCATTCTGATCCGAAGTATGATTGAGAAATCCCCGGGTTTTCAATATGAAATATGGAAAACGGTGGAATTTCACAAAAAAGATCTCTGTTTTAGGGCCTCAGGGATTCCAAAAGAATTCCCAAAAATGGATGTATTTTAACGTGAATGGCATTAGTGTGAAAGAAGACTAAATCACTGCGAAGATCCAGAGGCCTCGCATTGGATCCTTTTTTTTTTTTTCTTGACTGTGAAACTTCCATTCTGATCCGAAGTATGATTGAGGAGATGTGATTTCCTGCCATCAACTGGAAACAACTCTGAAATGTCCAACGTTCTTCAGTCTTATCTGTTTGTTGATGTTTTTTAGTTGGTTTTTTTTCCTCATAGAACCAACAATTGTGCTTGTTCCGTTCCACAGCCTGCCGGAATTAAAACCAAGAGAGCAAAGAAAAACAGCCTGCAGCTTAAATCTTTCTCCCGAAACGTTGTAGCATACATAATAATAAATATTGCATGAGCTTGGTTGTTTTGCCTGGAGATAATCTGTAGGTAACTAATAGCTACTTGTTGAGACTTTTCATGCCATAGCCTTCCTATTGATTTTTGTCAGGAGATGTTTTCATTTTTTTATTTAGAGAAAGGATGAGGCCTTCCTCTCACCCCACAAACCGCAGAGTCAACTAATTAGAGGATGGCGCAGCAGGACGCGGCCATAGCCCCACTAGTCTTTATTCTTGTTACTTTGAAGGCGCTTATTTTCCATTCACGCTCAGGGATGGATTTTTTTTTAATCTGGTATACGAAACAGACATGTTGGATAGTTTGGCCTGCGCTGAGGTATGCACTCTGTATTCTTTTTTTTGGTAAAATGAATATATACAATTTCTCCAACAATTCGGGACATTCTTGTGTTCCCAGTTTCCCCCCCCCCCCCCGCCCAGTGCCACGGATTATACTGAACTGGATTTATCTCTACGTGGTTAAGACACTGTGAATGTGTCTGTTTATCTCTGTTTTGTGTTAAGTACTCACAACCTGTCCACGTTATTTCCCCCGACGGGTGGCCAGTGCTGGCTTGGGACAGACTCCAGCTCCACACGAAACAGATTAGAGGAAACGTATACATGCCTGTGCATCATCATGCGTGCGCGGTGTGACAGACCAAAGAGCCACATCAAATTCACCGAGCTGCTTTTTCCCGTCCGCCTCTCTCAACATCTCACCCTGTTATTAGAAGCAGGCAGAAAGACGGAGAGGAAGGACATGGGAAATTGCTATAACTCAAATTGCCACCCGGAGAAAACATCTCTCTAAGTTAACGTGATCAGATAGAGGCAGGACATTACCATTTCTATTAAAGCTATTTTGCCTTCAGCAAAGTGCTACCGTCGTCTGTCTCTTTGGAAGTAAATCTCTATTTTCTCCAGCAGTATAAAAAAAAATAAGGGCACTTTGTCAAAGGATTGGACAAAAAAAACAAAACAACAACAACTGGGCTACGTTTATAATTCATAGAAAATATGTGTTGTTTTTTTCTTTTTTTCTGGGGAGAACTTGGTTGCACACTTTGTGTGTGGCGCCAGGAACAGCGTTTGCGACGGTGAGTCGCCGCGGCAGCCAGCAACAGAACAGCGAAACGGGAGGTCCACCTCAGCCTCATGCTCCATTAGCAGTCAGTGTGTAATAGCACGGGTGGACATGTGTTCAGTACAGATAACAGAGGAGAGGCTGAGACTGTGACAGAGAGTGAGAGAGAGAGAGCGGGCGAGAGAGGCGGCCCCAACAAACCGGCCCTGATGTTCCAGCACCAATAACATGGTCCTCGTCCCCGTCCCCGTCCCCACCCTAGAGACCCTGATATCTAAAGGTATGACGGAGCCAAAGAGAAACGAGCTGCCAAAGCTTTTTAGACTGAAAAGTTATCTGGTTATGAAGCAATTATTAATCCAGACTCTGACTAATTCATTTAACAACTCGACGCAGATCTTTACCTTATTCAACCCCAGGGCGGCTTCCAGGACTGCTGCTGGATTTTGCAGACGGCTGTGAGGCCTCGCTGTTGCTTTATTCAGGTTGAATCTTCATTCATATTTGATTTGTGCTGGGGCCACCGCTTTTGACAACATGCCCACTTGGATACACTTAAACTCATTTTGAACTTGAATATTTATAGGCTGGGTATTAAATTAAGGAAATCGGAAAATTTGAAAAAACACACAAGTCCGTGGCAGGGATCAAAACACAGCTCGCGGTTCAGATGGGTTTTCCTTTGACTTATATTCAGTTAAGATGTTTTCAGTGCAGTGAATTAAATTTGACATTTCCACCAGTCCACATAGAGAGACGGAGCCACCTACACTGACATTTAAAATAAAAATTTCGGAGCAATCCGTGCATCGAAACCCGAATCGGCGAAACACACCATCCCTTCCCTTGAAAGAGCATAATATTAACATAGAATTAACATTAATTAATCCGTCTATATCTTACCTTTTGCAGAGGGCAGTGTTATGATGGACTCATTCCAAAAAAAAGTGAAAAAAAAAGCAAATCAGATATGCTAATTTTAAAAGTAAGGTTGAATTGAGGTGGTAGACATTACGGCATAGATTATTCAGGTGGGGGTAATAATAACCTTAACCTAATAAATCTTATATATCCGGCTTGGGAACGCATCAGAGACACCCCCCAGGTGGAGTGTTAATATGTTGTTAGGAGAAAGAATAACTGCACTAACCTGCTGAGCTTGCGTCCACCATGGCCTGGCCCCCGGATGAGCAGCGGAGGATGGATGGATGGGTCATTTGGTTTCCTCATATCCAGTGGAGACTGCGAAACCTAAAAAAAGATAGATGCATATCATTTTTTTAGTGGGCTCCATATTGGAATTGATGCTACTGCTAGGATACATATTAAGTCATACGCATCACAAAATATTTGTCAAACTCAAAGTCAGTCTGAAAAATGGTCAAGCATCTTTCTTCATCCCCCACAATGAGTAGTGTTTGTTTTAACATGAGGTGCCGTAGTTAATACTACAACTAACCTTATTATATTAGCAGGGCGTTGAGTCACTAAGTATGAGCAGACTTCCACCTAACACGACAGTGATTTTACAAAATCCTCCAAAATTGCACCTTTTAATGGAAAATGACCAAAGAGTGTAGTTCTAGATTTCTTCCTCATGATTTTATTCACCGTCAGGTTATTTTTCAAAAAGAAAGATTGTAATAAATGCTGGGCAGGTGAAAGGCCTTTCGTGTCTCAGATGTCATCCTTAAATGCACCGCTCTCCATTCCGCATTACACGAACAACGACAACAAAAAGGTTTGCGGTGATGGATTACTTCTTTCAAGCACGCCACTTAGTTTCTCATAATTGATTTTCATTGAGAGTCCCATCCACAATCAGGTTTTGTTTCTCACTGGGTTTCTGTCATTCTTCCAACCAGCTTCAAAATGAAATTTGGTTCAGCATCACAGTGGATGTGTGGGGGAAAATGCAATTTTAAAAAAGCACAGCTTTTGATGTTCATAGTTTTGTGTCTAAATTTGATCACAAGGAAAAATCTAGGTTAAAAGCCCTGAGCCTGGAAAATGGGACAGACATTACTGTCAACAACTGGCACTACGGAGTTCTTTTGGTTTCTTGGTATGAAATAAAATAAATCACCGCCGTGTTGGCTTTTACGTCAAATATTTGGGAAATTGACTTCATCCTGGTAACTCTCAGCAAGTGCAAGGGCAGAAAACGCATATCCATCACATTCCTCACGGGACTTAATCAAGGATTCTGAATGATTTAAGTTCCAAACTAAATAATCAAAAAAACCTTCCAGTCATAACAAAGAAGAATAAAAACTGTGTTAATAGGAGCAGTAGTATTAATATGCTGCTTGGGCTCTTCCCTCATCCCTCCTGCCAGTGCGTTTATGGCAGCTGATCCAGTTTTATCCGCTTTGCTTGGAAATTGGAAGCAAAAGTGTACAAATGTTATGGGATAGAAAGTGTGTCGCTCCCCAAGCAAACAAGACACAGCTTTCCACTTTTCGCTCTGTAATTCAAAGGCCAAGCCTCCATGTGAGCGTCACTCATCCCTCCAGCTAAGTCCAATGTCTATTTAATGTGTTACAAAAAAATAAATAGAGCAAAGAGGCACTGAAATAATGGGCTTGGGGGAGAAATAAGAGTGTGAAGTTTGGAATATGGCCTCAGCAGATTTCCTGCTGACTGATTATCAGGCCTTAGATGTGACGATGGGATCTGTGAACCAACGTGCCTCTACATTTCATGACTCATTTTTTTTGCATTGAGCAGCATTGCACGTTTAACTGTAAAATTAGCTTTACCCCCCCCCCCCCACAAGTCAATTTTTTTATAATAATATAGGAAATTTAATGGGACAAACTTTATGTATTCATATGCTGTATGACAGCAACAGCTTTCTATTGAATTTGAATCCAGCATTTTAGCATTTAAGAATCGGAATTCGTCATTTTTAAACTGGGAGTCAACGATCTAAGATGCCAAAATTATATGTGTGTTATTTCTTAACACATACAACTTTCTTTGTTGAAAAGAAGATGAGCAGAGATAAAAAAAAAAAAAAAAAAGGACCCAGTACAGACTTTGAAATTGAAATGGAACCAACCCTCAAACCTGACCTCCACTCCTTTGTAACAGATTGGAAATTACTATTTGCAGTTTTCAATTGTAGACGAAACCATTTTGTTGTAGTTCTTTTTTAGACATAAAAACCCCATTACAATAAAACAGGCTTTTTCCCAGAGTCACTGGAAAGACGTTAAAGCTCAGTAGAATGGTGCACCAGTTTATCCACTTTGCAATATAGACCGAGTCGGTCCGCGTTAAGATGCTGGGGGCCTGTCTTATCTGTCAACAACTGGCATAAATCATCACGCACCTCCCGCGTCCAGATGGACAGAGAGAGAGCGAGAGAGAGAGCGAGCGAGAGAGAGATGGAGAGAGCGAGAGAGAGAGAGCGATGGAGAGAGAGAGCGCGAGATGGAGAGAGAGAGTGCGAGAGAGAGAGAGAGGGAGAGAGAGAGAGAGAGAGAGAGAGAGAGAGGGAGAGAGAGAGAGAGAGCGAGCGAGCGAGCGAGAGCGAGAGAGCGAGAGAGTGAGAGCGAGAGAGCAAGAGAGAGCGAGAGAGAGCGAGAGAGAGCGATGGAGAGAGCGATGGAGAGAGCGAGAGAGAGAGCGAGCGAGAGAGCGTGAGAGAGAGAGCGAGAGAGCGCTGGCACAGATGTGACTGATGAGCAGGTGTCGGAGAGATAGGACAAAAAAACGAAACATGGAACTGTTTGGCTTATAAAAAGGAATATGTCTTTTTTTTTTTAAATCTAGACATAAGCTGTGATTTATTATTTACACGAGGTTGCTCAGGTTTCCTGACGTCCAATTAAACCGCAGCATGAGGCCGCCTCATCATCATCGTCATCATCATCAGCATCATCATCATCACCGCTTCTCACGGTGTATTCTTTCTTTGCGAGGTGGCGTTGGCGACGACAATGGAGTGCACGGAGCAGATCAGCATGCAGGATGCGGCGCGGCGCGGCCTCATCAGCTTGTCAAACTAAATTACAGGTGCAGAAACACGCGGCGAATCATTCATCACCTCGCACTGTCCTCCCCTGGTCTCCAACTGCTTCCTCTTTGTTTCGCCACGGCGGGCTATAGGACACTCATCCAATCAATGGTAATTGCAGGTGATTGTTGGATTCAGTCCAGTGCCACCGTACAACCGCCGCTGCAGATCAATGATTGTATAGTTCCCCTCCTCACACAGTCAGAGAAAAGGATTTTTATTCAGGCATGCTGCGAGGAGGAACAAAAAAAAAAAAAAAGTATTTCATGCAGAATAATGATCTGAATATTTCGTGAGGATGAAGCAGTTCCTGTCTTTGATAATAATAATAATTGTACTGCCTCTGCTAGTTTCTCTGCAATAGGTTATGAATTGACCACATTATTTAACCAGCCAAACTAAAATAGTCCCTCAACCGCAGAGACTTCAATCTTGAGGAAAGGTTCTCGCATAAATTACCACAGTTTGACCGCTTTTTAATGTTTCTCCTCGTCAAGTCTTTGACATTTGCTGACATTAGGCCGGGAAAAAAATAAAAAAAAATCACCTGTGAAGCAATACACTGCAATCACAACCAGCTTCGTAATAAGTCTGGAAAATGAATCGCTCAGGCTCCTGCTATTTATGGGTCCACAGATGATGATCAATGAATGTATGAACTCATCCTAAATGATGAAAATAGATCTTAGGCAGTGGCAAACAAACTTAAAAAAAAAATAATAATCTTAATTTACAGGAGTCAAATACTTCTTTGTGATACCGAAATAGAAAAAATAATATGTTTTATCTGCTATGGCGATCTCATGTGATAGATGCCGTTTAATCATCTCATTATATTCCTAAATAAAGATGAACTTTGATGCAGCCCTGTCGTAGCTCTCCTCCAGCAGCCTGCTGACAGGCTGCTAATCCTATACCCTCTCATATCAGCTCCTTCCGAAATCACAGCTTAGCTTTCATCAAGCTGCTATAGTAATGAGCTTGGCATTTTCCACAGCCATAGTGCCGCGCTACACAACTGTGTAGACCAATTGGTGTGAAGAGATATATATCTCTTCACACAGATGGATCATGTGTCTGGGTTTTTCCCCATTCTATGCAAGTCGCATCTTTAAAAATTACATTTCTCCTCTGGATGCGCCACCTGCTATTGGACTGAGTAACCAGCAATAAAAGCATCTATTAATCTCAAAGAATAAAGAAGTAATTGTGGTTATTTTTGGAGCATATTGAAATGTCACAATGCAAGATGAGTCAGTAGCGGTGTTTGTGCATGCCCCCCGCTTTCCACCCTCTGACTGCTGCTCTTAGATAAACCTTACCCATATTGTAAAAGTGCCGTTTGTGTGTGCGTGTGTGCGTTTGCAGCCGGGGCCAGCGTGTGCCACGCAGCTGAACAGTGGCCATGGACTTAGCCGTGCTGATGGATGGCCTGGCTGCAGGCGGCGAAGGCGTCCGGCGCCTGCCTCGGTTCCCAACGACGCAGCGCCACCTTTTCCCGCCCAGGGCTACGGCTTAGGACGAGGCTATTAGAGCTGTACGCAGGATTTCACAGGCCCATTATAGCCAAGTATTGAACACGCATGCACATGAGTGTGCGCACACACGCGCACACACACAAACAATAACGTCACCACTTAGGATTGCAGGTTGGTGAGCACTCGGGGGACGATTCAATGGAGAAGAAATAAATCCAAATAAAAGTTCCGGCTACTGTCGCCAGGGTATCTTTGCAAACATTCACAGGGAATAGCTGGAATTTATTCAGACATTTTTAGAACAGCGGCATCATTACCAGGGAGGCAGATCTGCAGCAGATTTCCTCCTCGGGCAGGACGGAGTTCATCAGGTGCACCGTTAGACTCCCTGTCTGTTAATTACGCTTTCTTGTGTAAGTAGAGCTCGTCATTTTGCGTTTGCTTCCTCTATTCACCGCTGCCTTTGCATTTACTTAAAGTGGAGAAGCAGCTTTCATCCTTGCAGTGAAAGAAAGAAAGTGCCAAACGTTAATTTCAGGTCAGCGTCCATAAAGCCTGCTTAAAATGTGTTTTTAACGACAGCGGGTGCTTACAGTGGTACCATTTCAAATCATGGCTGTTAAATGTTGTTGGCCCAATTTAATTAGTGTTTATTAAAAGGGAACTTTTACTGTACCCTATTAAACACAGATACACTGCCTCTTTTTCCCTCTGCACATATTCCCAAAAGCACCATACAATAGCTGGCTTGAATGCCACCAGAGGGAGGGAGAGTGGAGACTGGGCCTGGAAGCACAGAGCCACAGAGCAATTAAAGGTTTAGTGTTTTGCTCCAGGAGACTATGGGAGGAGTTGACACTCGCTGGGGGACCCCGGAGCTCTTTTAACATGAAGCCTGTCCCAGTTATGACCATTACTTTAAAAAACATAACAGTAAAGTCAAAACGTTGCAATGATACACGGTGTACCGGTGTGTTACGTTAAAACACCAAAATGTGTGGATACTTGACCCGAGCCGGGTTTCGGACAAAAACTTTGGATTTGGGTGCAGTCACGTTGGCTGTAACCATGGTAACGAGCAACACAGGGGTAACAGCAACTCAGAGCGGCTTACATGGACTGCATAACAGAATGCTCGTCAGGTTGAGGGTCATGCACTGTTATTACTTTCTTCTAAAAAAAAATGTGTCAAGGGTAGAGTGAGAGGCAACAAATAATTGAATCGCATTTTTGTAAAAAAAAATAAAATAAAAAAGAAAAGAAAGTGCAAAAATTCAGATGAACTCACTGTGCACCATCATCTCAGCACCAAACACCATCAGTAACTGACAGGTACACAACATAATGGAGCATTCAGCAGTGAAAGAGCCAGATTTCTCCACAGTAAAATAGAAGGCAAAGAGAAATTGCCAAGAAAATATATTTTGCAACTAATTATAATTATAATATTAATGCATGGCATGTATGCATTTTAGGTTTCACTGAGGAGTAAATCTACCCTCAGCAGCGCCACAAATACTGTAAGTGCACTTTTGTGAGCTTCTTTTGGCTGAAGTTCTTTTTATTCCCAGTCCAATGCTTTTCTGGACAGTCAATCCCATTATTTCCCATTGGGAACAAATCAAAAAGGGGGGGGGGGGCTGTTGATGCATTGTGGGGGAAACAGGTGAAGTAAGGAATCTGCAGTAAAGTTGCTCACGAGCTGAAATGTGTGTAGATTATTCCCCGGCTCCTCTCCAAACTGTCACTCTGCTCTTTGTTGACTTAGCCAGCTGTAATGAGAAGCCAACCGTGAGTCCAGTGAGCTTTTTTTGATTTATTGAAATCCACTGCCGGCCGGTGCTGAGTCACCACCAGCCTGATACTTCACAGCTCCCGGCCTTGCTCTCACTCTACTTAGTATCATCATACTGTCAGGAAATGTCTTCTTCGCTGCCACTGGAGCAAACAGTGCAGTTGCATTTATCGGGGGAAACCACAATTGACAGGGGGACACTTTGGTGGCGTCGCGGACGCACAGCCCCCCCTCTGCAAAGATTGCACCCATAAATCCACTGCGATTGTCAAGGTTGAAAGGACAAATGCACTCTGCCAAAAAAAAACAACAATAATAATATTAAAAAGCAGATGTTTGGGATGTTATATGTTCAACTGAAATCCCTGGTTATTTTGGGGAGCGTCAATGCCACATAATTGTGCATGCAAGGCGCACAGTTGTGATGAATCATAATTTGATTCATCATAAAGCCACTAAAAAAAAAAAACTAACGTGATGATGTTTTACCCATTCTAGCGTCATACAATGTCAATATACTGTATATGAGTAGATTTAAAGAAATTCTGAGCGCTGATTTAACGGATTACTTTTTTTGAATCATTAATGACAGATCTTAAATAGCTTCAAGGTTCCATTAGACACTTGACTAATACACTGCAATCGCAAGGAGCCCTTTAATATGCCTGGACCATTAGAAGTTTAAAAAAAAAGAGTTGCTTAACAGCCATTCCTCTCTTGGGTGCTCCTACCCTGGTTGCTTTTTCTGGAATATAATATACATTTTCTGTGTTTCCACAATGGACGTAATGCTTGTCCGTCATCCCACTTGTGTGGTGCGTTTTGCGTCACAATAGCTGTAATGGTGAGATTGATGCTTCTATGGCGCTGTTGCTGCGGGTAAGAAAAGAAGATTATTGCCTTAGCTTATCTTTACTTGTCTGTTATGTTTCAATTTTCACCCCGGTGCAAGTCCTTGCAAAGACTTACATGTTCCCAGGCCTTATCGGAGCTTTCTTTGGCCTTTTGTAGAGAAATCTCTCTCCGCACTTGCCACTTCCGCTCGCTCTATCTTCCTTTAGGCTGAATCTCTGCTACATTGATGATAATCTCTGAAACCTCGAGACATATGCCAGCACCACCGCAAGCTCTGGAAATGCGGCTGACCACATTAACATGTGGCGGCCCCCTCCCGCTACGCCGCGTCGCTGGCTTGTTATTAATGGCTATTCGACGAGATACTTCAAAGTCCTCGTTTGTTAACCTTCATTTGTCATAGACTACCCACGCTGATCCCCGGCAATTACTCATTGTTGAGGATGGGAAGATGAGCAGTCCATAATCAAGCAGCTCAGAGTTGAGAAACTCTATGTGACGGATAGCGAGTCGTCATTAATGGCAAAATAATAAAGGCGCAGCATGCCACGGGGATGCCTGACAGGCACCGGGATGGAGAAAAGATGAATTAATTACACGTCTTTTCATTGAAACTGTCACTGAGCCAAACTGCGTCGACTCGCTCATGTTAAGCGTTTCCCCCTTTGTCCTTGGGAAAAAAAAAAGAAAAAAAAGTTTCATATTTAAGTTTCCAACACCTCCGGTGAATGAGGCCGCCGAGAAGATAACACTGTTTGACATTTATTTAGACATTGTGTTTGGGGTGACTTCTTAACCTACTTCTCTTCATGCTCCGAGCATTTAAGAACAAAAGCCACATTTAATGGTGATGCAGAATAATTGCAAGGTTATAAAATGAAATTTGGCCAATTAGTTCCACACTGTTTCACATCAACAACACATCAGGGATGTCTTCAATTATCATAAATAAATAGATTTAAAAAAGGAAATACATAAACAAAACTACTACCTAAAAAACGCAAACACAAAATACCACTCCTCTGTAGCTGAACAGCAAAAGAAATATTTAATCTCCCCAAACACACCATGCTGTTTCACTCCAGTTATTTTCCATAGGAAAATACACAGTATATCCATTCATCCACCTGTCCTCTTTTGACAGCAGACCTTTTTCACAGTGGACATTTTGTCAGATGATAACAGGGGAAAGCAGAGGTGTAATTAATACCATAAATACCAAAGGTGCTGGCTCATTGTCATAGTTTACTGCAAATGTTGATGGAACTAAGCCGTTACGAGACGGATAAGGGAAGGAGAGATAAATAAATCAAGTGAAAGCTGAAGAGTGGATGTATGGAATGCATTTACATTTTCAACACCGACACTGACTAATCCATTTCAGAATCATGCGCAAAGTTATCTGAAGGATCCACTGTTGATTAGTTTTTTTTTTTAAAGCCGGGAGATTTCCACCAATAAAAAAAAATAACACAAAAGACTGTGGGCTTACATGTGGAGTTCAGCGTGTGCCTTTCATCATGGCATGGCAAACAACTGAGGCGCAGCGGGGGGGTACGGCAAATACTAACGTGTACGCCAGGAGGGAAGGTGGCGAGGAATACAAACGAGCACCACAGCGGAGCGGAGAGTTGTGAAAGAATAGACTTGGAATGAAATCCGTTTCAATTATATCGAAAAAGGTCAACTGTTGTGATGACAGATTGTTAAACATGCAACCAGAGTCTACATTATTAATAATCCAAACACTGATAGAAGGAACATCCATTGCATATTAATTGTATGGGATAAAAAAAAAAAAAAAAAAAAAACACAGTATGCATGGAAGACGTCGCCATGGGAACCTCAATTTTACCCCCTCCAAATTTCTGCACTATGATGCTATAAAGTCCCTTCAAGTAAGCATTCCAAAAGGAGACGCGCCAATTATTTTGACTTGACTTGACATGTAGGTCACATCTCATCTGAAAAAAAATAAATAAATACCACCCTGCTGTTTTGGAGTCAAGTTGCAGGAAGGAATGGTGGAGAGTTTGAGATGGCCGCACCAAAACATGCGCCTGTCAATACATTTTACATTACATACAATATAGATGTACATATATTTGATTTCTTTCTTTCGTCCCCCACTTTTTAGTTTTAATTTATATTATTGGAGCACATTTTGTCAAAAATTATTTTATATTCCTAAAAGAAAAATAATAATAATAATATCTTGGGGTTGTCAGATGGAGTTGATTACCAGTCGAAAGTTATTCAAAACACGAAAGAAAAGATTTCTGATTTCTGTCCCACTCACACGTCAGTTTTTCCTTCACTTCTCTATCTGCTCTCACAATCAGGTTTCATTCGAAAACAATTCTACTCCTTCCAAGGGGTTTATGAATGAAGCTGGGAAGCCCTGATTAGATACAGCCTAAGCCTCTTGCGTGAACCATATAGAGTAGCATTGGAAGCATAATTAATATTCATGTAGTTTGCGTATAAGCTACACATGCCTAATGGGTAAGTGCAGCGTTCTTGTTACACAACCGACTGTTTATGCAGAGAAGCAAGTAGAAAAAGTGCCACAGGCAGCGTTTGCCAATTCTTCACGGTGCTTAAAAAACAAAACTCAGATTATATGCAGCTGCAAACACAGGGAGAGTGTGCAAGAATCTTTTTCTGAGATAATTTATTTTTCAAAAAACACAAAAATATACGCCTGTATAGCTGAGCTAATATTTGAACACCAGTGATGAGTAAAGCCATTAATTCTTAGAATTAACATGTCTGATAGAAAATATTTTTATTTCGGTGATATAATTGGTATAATGATGGAATTTATGATGCATTAAGAATTCATTGTTGAAGCTTATTCTTTTTTCCCAAATGTGCTTTTGAGTAATTGTTCAGACAAAGAACTGATAAAAGACTCTAAGATCAAAAAAAATGTGTCCTTGTGCAACTTACATTTCAATTCACCTAACGTGGCTCTCATCATGGAACCGGAAAAAGCATCTGCAGGTATAATATGACCCAATATTGCAACGCCCAATTCTGCTTAATGATACCAGAAACTGTTTTAGCTGTATTGACAAGTTATGTTTCTTCACGTCAATACACTTCAGCATCATGGCTTTCATTTATCATCTCTCACGAGACCCTGAGATGTGACAGGAGAGTATATATTTATTTATTACAGCTTGTCGGATTTAACCCACATCCACAAGACTACATCCTGCAGATCCAGGCGGCTTCGCACGAAGACTGCAGCACAATGGCCAGTAACCATTAAAGCAACGAGGCAAGAGGATGGTGGCGCACACACAGCTACGGCTGGAAGCTACTCAACAAGCTGCACGTACCAAATGCCAAAGGCAGCAGAAAAAGGCATTCACTACCACGAAGTGGTTCAATAGAGAGAAACAATATCAGGCAAGCACCCCCGGAGTTCCATTTGCCCTCTGGAAGACCTGCATGGCAGCCAAAGTACAAATGGCCACTGGGAAACCTTGAAAGGAACTCCCCCCCCCTCTATCTGCTTCTGCAGAATCTGATTAAGAAGGTTGTCTCCGGTTTCTGCCTTGGCTGAGGGAGCCCTTCCTCCACAAGCACCTGTACGTCCACATCAAACATATTCTATTTTAGCTGAAGCAAGAGACCACGTAGCCCTGGAATAAGCATATATCACGACAAACAGAGCATGCACACTCCCCTTCTGTGTTGCTTTAAATTAACAGTTGATAGTGAGGGAAACAATATAAAAATCCGTAATGTCAAATGTTTTATATGTGTAAGAATAGGACATAACATCTCTAAGAATAGGAGATATTGTCAAACCCCTGCATTTTAAAACCACTCCATATTCTGACAAAGGGGACAGATTGTTTGCTGTTATTTCCCAACCCTACAAGAAACACTGCAAACTTTTCAGTACATCAGTTTTGATTACACAAAAAAAAATAGACATTCAGCAGCAAGTGTTATTTTTTCTTTATACAACACAGATACTCGGCAAAGGAGGTACACTTTAAATGGATTTTATTTGAAAGAAATACCTGACTTGAGTGTAGCTCCACTCAACTATGAAATTAAAAGTAAACAGTCTAATGAATCAGCTTGGTTTTCAAATTTAGATTATTGTACCACCACCGTAGAACTGTCTTTCCTTAAATTGCCATCCACTATGAGGGGATGTAGCTCTAACCTGAATGAGTGTTTTTCTGTGTATTTCTTCACAATGACCAAACTCAAATGTACCTGTGTGAGGTGTCTCTTGATGTTCAGCCTGTTCTCCATCCTTGCTGTTGTTCCTCATCCTGAATGGAATAAAATGGGACTCATGTCAAATTTTGTCCAAAAGTTCAAGAAAATCATTGTTCAAAATACAAAGTACATTTACACAAACATACATGTATTTATCTATCTGTAAACATGTGCATGTAACAATTATACATAAACATCCCTTTCAGAACACTTCTGATCATACAGTTATTATTTGGAGTTACTTTCCACATGTCACCTTAACCATCTGAAGTTTGTTGTTTAAATGTAGCAAATAAATACAACCCTTGCATTATATTAAAAATCATTCGCAAAACTAAGCCATTTACTCTTAACATGCTGCCGAGTAATATGTTTGTTTTTACCTAATAATACACTTATCTTAAAAAAGTCTTCTGATTAAACTAACATTTCCGTGTCAGCGCTTCACCTGTTTGTCTGAGTCCTGCTCTCAAAGCTGCCGCCTTCTTCTTTTCCTCCATCCATTCTTTTAGGCGACAAGCTAGCGTTAGCCAGGCAGCTAGCGTTAGCCAGGTAGGTAGCGTTAGCGGGTCGCTAGCGTTAGCGCGGCAGCTAGCACACGGTGGTTCCGGTGCCAGCTGTTACATGAAACGATGCGTGGTGAGACGTGATACAAAAATTTGAAGTGTTCACATATAACATCTTTATATCATTATCTAGGATTATTCTGATTAAACCTCAGGAGCCATTGTCTTTATATCCGCAACTTTAAAAAAAATAACTCAACCAGATTTCACGTGACGTCACAAGCGTCACGTGACGTAGGGTCATGGGTCATAGTTTCGTCCGATTTTTCGGACTTAAAAAAAAAACACAATAAATATGCTGATACATTCATTTAAAATAAAACAATGAATTGTGATTCTGAACAGTTATTGTCAAACAATTATTGTGTTTTTTTGTTATGATTGTTTGTGTCGTTTTGATTATGTTTGTTGCTGTTTTTTCATTATGATGGTTAATGCTGTGTTGTTTTTGGTGATACATTTAATTTAATTTAATTTATATTTGCTGTGCCAGGGCACAATTCCTAACCCATTTTTCATTTTCAGCAACACAGAGGCTTATGCAGAGATCTTTAATATATCAACATCAAACACATTCCTCATGTTTTTGTTCCCCCAGACTTTCCACCTGACACTGAAAAGGAAAACATAAAGGCCTTGAAAACCAAATCCTTCATACACTTAACTTAAAAATGGCCGTGAAAATCCAGAAGACAAATTGTCAATTTCAGGTGATTTTTCTCCAAGATCGACTGCTGACAAACCGTGAAAACACGCATTACATAACCTCACTTTGAGAATTGTGTTCAGACGCACAGCTCCTCAGCTATTATGTGCACTCAGAAAAGAGCAAACAATAAAGGAAGACTGTGATCAATTGTGTCCATCAGCTAATATACCTGCCCATATTTTTATTTATTTAAAGATTGAATACCATATTATTTTTGCAGTTTGTGCTGATGACTGTTTTGGCATAAATGTCACTAGTTTTCTGTATTTGATTAGTTGGGCCATCGCTTTCATGTCGCTGACCAAATAAGCAAATATAGATTTTCAACAATAAAAGGACAACAAATATTTCTCTGTAAATGCTGTGGACGTGGAGCTTCTCTGCCCTTTAGTTTCAGAGGCCGACTTGAGCCGAGTCTCTCCCAGTGAAACTGTTGACCTTCCACTTTTTTAATAAAGCGATGTGGCTCCAGCTCCGATCGACGGGGATATGAGAAAGACACCATCGATTTTTCAAACTGTTATGACTTGAACCTCATTTTAACACAGTCTTATGGGCCACACGCGACACTGTGGACTGAAAGAGTGAGCACCCACTGTAAACTGGTGAGATGAAAAAAAATTAATAGAAAATCTCTCAGGCAAAAGAGATTTTTAGGTAACAAATTAAACGCTGGTAAACTGATGTAGTTTTAGCCACACACAATTTAGTCCCCGAAGTGGACAAAATTCAAGCTCTTATCATTAAATAAAGTGGTCAGGAGAGGCCTGCGACCTGGTGATGAAAAGGTCACGGTGCGTCTGTGTCTCTGTTGGAGTTGTGGCAGTCAGGGCCCAAAAATGGGAAATGTTCCATTCTGTGGTGATGATTATATTAACAAGGTATGTGGATTCTATCAGACTTTTTTGCTTTTTCCTCCGTCAGGTGCAACAGTCGACAGCTTAAATCGAAAATCCACACAGAAGAAGATTTAAAGCTGTCTAAGATTTTCTTGTCAAAAATACCCACCATAGAACTGTTTTGGTTGGAGATCTTTTGTGTGGATCCGCTGAAGTGGTTTTGAGCAGCTGGTCTGAAGTGGATTTGACCAACAGGGTCACAGGGGTCAGCTGAGTTCACTTCTCTGCATCTTCACACCACCAGATTTTCATTTTCACATTTTTTAAACTTTAAATCTTCGGCACCCAACCGACTCAGGGGACCTAACTCGAGGTTATTCATCAGATTTCACTCTGCCTCCCTCTGTGGAGTCACGAGAGGCTTGGATAACGTTTTTTTTTTCTTTTTTTAACATATGCAATAGTAATTCCCTAGTAAATCCCCTTTTAATTTATTTTTTACAACCAGTAATAATGTCTTGTGTTAGCATTACCGTGCCTTCATCTACACAAGGGATTCACAGCATCAGCATCAGCACTCCCAGAGAACACACTTTGATGTATAAAATCAGTATATATATATATCAGTATATATATATATATATAAAATATGTTTTATTCTGGCAAATATGCATTTTTTTTTAATGCAAGACTGAAGTTTTAAAACAAGTTAAGAAGTCAAACTAGATATAAAACTTGGAACGAAGCGTGACCTTGTCACGGTCAGATTTAATAAAACATAAAAATGTTCTTGCACTTACGAAAACACTTAAACTCAAAGTATACATGTAAATCTTCTGAGACGTTTGCTAATCAGCATGATATACTAATACGTCTGCCAAATTCCACATAAAAGGCTTTACTCTGTGTACCTGCCTCATGGGGAAAAAAAAGCCTTTTGGATCATGAATCCAGAGCTCATGTTCCGTATCTCTGAATGCTGATCCATCCATCTCACTTTGTGACTTTGACAGAAACGAATCCTGATGAAAGTCAAAAAAGACACAATCTAATTTAAACCTTGCACTTTCGTTCTACCGTCTGCCAGCATGACCATGCAGATCCCATTTCATTGTACAAACACAATGCTATAAATGCACAGCGACACAGTGCGGAGCAACGAGACCAAATCAATAAATAAACCACAATATCTTGTGATAATATGAACAATCCTTTTGTTATAATGAGACGCTTTCATCATTATGTGCAGTGAATCTCAGAAAGCCAGCTCTGAAGGTTAGACAGAAGAGAAGCGATGAGAGAGAGGGGAACATGATGTCCCGTAAAGAATAATTCAGCAAATTTCACTTTGCTTCTTTCTCTCCGTGATAGAGCAGAAGAAGTCCTTTGTAGTATTTGCATAATAATGGCAATCCCATTAAATATTGCATTGCTTAGCGAAGAACTCATTGTGTGTCGGATCTGAATAAGACATGGCTGTTTTTTTTTTTTTTTTGTGGCTTCTTCCTGATTTTTTTTTTTTTTTTTGCGTATGGCTTTGAAACCCTAATGTTTGAATCTTGCTGGAAGGTGCCAGGTTTCTGGCTCATTGTTCTGTCATTAGGGTTTTTTTTTTTCAATCACATAAAATGTACGTGATTTCCCGATGACATCATTATATGAGACACAATGACTTTGACAATGACTAAAAATTGAAACTCTTAAGGTTTCAGTTTCCTATTTTAACTCCAGTAGCACCATTTCCTGAAATCAGCCTCATATCACTTTGAAACGACGCCATAATGAAAGGATTTCTGTGTAAACAAGACAGTAAAAAGTGAATTTATTTACTCCAGTCATTATAGGTCGTAGAAAAATAAAATTAAACCCAACAGCTGCAGCTCACTCAGACTACTGTGACCTCGCTAACTCAGGAGGTGGAGCACATTACAGTGGCCTTTAAATCACTGCATCGGAGTCCTGTGTGTCAGAGGATAGATTTTTAAAATCCTATTACTTGTCTATAAAGCACCAAACGGCCTCTGGGTTTAAATACGTCTCTGATCTACTTCTATGCAACAAAGCTTTCCAGATCCCTCAGGTCATGTAGGACACGTTTACTCAGTGTCCTCTGAAATCAAAAACCCAGCTCCGTGATGCAGCATTCACTTTCTATCCTCCAAACCCTAAAGGGACCGACTCCCTGAATACCTGAGGTCTGATCTAACTGTTGGCTGTGACAATACATGACATCATATTTAACCTTTAGGTCATTTGTTTTTTAAGATGGATGTGGATGGAAGTGGATGACCCTTTTCTAAATGACCACATCCTCACATGCTCACTTTAAGTATTAAAAAAAAAATAATCCACAAATGGTAAAAAAAAAAAAGGGCTTTGACTGCAATTGGATATTAGCAAACATGGGTAATGGAAAACAGGCTTTTTCAAGTGTATATTCTTTTTTTGCATTATTAGATATAATCCTTCCACCTCCAGCTCTAGGTTTGTAAATGTAACCCATTTATTGTAATGAGCATTAAATCCCCTTACCGTTAAATGTGTGCACACTCCATTTATTTTTGATTAAAATATCCTGCACGAGCTCTGCAGACTCCTTGACAAAACGGCAATGAAAGAATATAAATCCTGTTGTTGCTTCAGTGAAGGAAATTGATTCACTGCTTTTTTATTTTTTGTGTGTGTGTGTTGCCACGAGGTCACGAGGCCACACAATGGAGTCGGCTTCAACCCAGAGTGGGTGGGATGAGCCTCCTGTGACCAAATGACCTGAAGACATCACACAGAATCATGAACATTCTTTGAAGAGATAGCTGGAGCCCTCATACGGAACCAAAAAAAAATCATGATTTTCCTGTTTGTTACTCACAGCCCATAAATGATGTATGAACACATATTGATTGCCGCATCTCCACGTGGGATGCGGAAGGACCCGGAAGCCTCCGTGTTTTGAGCTTCAGCCTCTGATTGGCTCTGTGTGGCCTCGAGGCGACGTGTGGACCTTCCACGGTGTTACACTAATGGGGGACGCCATCCTCGGCAGTGAAGCTTAGCTTTGTATCTCAGTTAATTTGTAGAACCTCTGATGAAAAATTCACCGAGATTCAAATTGAGTCCACAGTCAGGTGGAGAACGATATTTCTCGTGTCTGAGGCACCATCGCGGTGGATAAGCAGCACAGAGATGAAGTTTGAGTATGTGCTGGCGTGAAACGTGACAACAACTCCAAACTTTACACTCAAATATGTATAACTCATGTCAAGTGAGTCACACACAGAGGTGGAATTGGGATTTGGTGCAATTATGGCTGGCCCAATGGCGTCATTTTCTTTGTCACCTTTGCTCTGCCCACGTGTTGCAACCCATCTCCTCCGCCTCTCTTCTCTAAGTCAGACGTCTGGACAACCCCAGGCATCGATAATTACGCCGACTGTCAACACAAGTTTGTGGCCGCCAAGACCAACGGGCTTACGACACTGTTGATATGTCACACAACGTGAGGTTAAAATAACAAATAACCACGTCAAAATCAGTGCGGTGCAGTGTGTCGCCAAAGCAGCTTAACCGGCTCTGATGGGCTGAGTGAAAAGAAGAGGTAAACACAATCAGCGCTAAAGCTGCTGGATGTGGCTCCAGGCTGCAGTTTGATCATCGTTATTGGACACCCAATGTATTCTTCAGAGACTGTAAAGCTTTTATTTTTTTTTCTTGTACATTGTGCCTCCCGAAGGCTTGGCTGTGATCTGCAGAGCAAATGAAATTAGACAGTGCTTAAGGTGGAAACGGTGCACCGGCCACAGTTATGATGAATGAATGGTGACAGTTGTCTCCAGCGCTGTGTGTTACACGAACTTGGGCGGAATTTTGTCTGACAACCGCAGTCAGACGCTAATACAGCAATAACACATTATTACTTTCCTGCCTGGCACGATCGCTAAGAACCTCCACTTCTCAGGTGTGTTTATTAAATGGATGACAGCGAGAGGAAGTGGGTTTTTTTTTTTTTTTTTTTTTTACAGGAACTAGTGTAGCGGGTATGGAGTCAAATTGACCTATAAATCCTCAGAACTAAAAATAAAAAAACAAATACATAACAAAATATGACATTTAAATACATGGGGTGTCCCTCAGGATGTGGTTTTGAATAGAGAATGGAGTCACCTGGAATGACCCTAGCATTATCATACTGTTGGGGTTTTTTCCGCATACTACAGGTCTACAGGCTACATTGTTGTTTATTTTAAACTAAACTTACCGTAGTTTCAAGTTTAACTAGATATTTGTCTTATTTCATCTTTCAAAAATCTGTCCACATGCTGATGAGTGACACAGTGGTGATACCTTTGTTTTAGTCCAGTAACCTGTGTTACCTCACGTGCACCAGCCTGGCTGAAGCTAAGACCAGGATATTATTGTTATTATCTGTCAAAACAAAACATGTTTTTTTGACATTTATTGTTGACACGTGAAGCCCCACCTCAGATCCCGCTCAGCATTAGTGAATGACACCCGTGGACACCCGTGGACTCTGCCTGTCTGTGGGTTTCAGCAACGTTGACCGAACCTGGTGACACGATGAGCCCTGATAAGTGGCTCGTGCGCTCATTCCGATTCAGCACCATGGACAGAGTCGCTGAGAGGCGCGTGCTGCTCCACGGATGATGCGCTTACACAGAAACATATAGACATATATACATATACAGTGTATTATATTCTTAAACTGGATACCCTCACATACAGGACACGGAGCCCCCCCCCCCCCACACACACACACCGTGTCTCTTTAGCACAGAAACACGCAGTGCGTGCGCGTGTGCGTGCGGGGGTGTGTGTGTGCATGAATGCTGCCGTGACGCTGACACCCAGTGAGCTCTGCATCTTTAAAATAGAAAAAAATAGACTGCACATAAAACACACACTCTCACACGTACACAGACCCACACACTCACACACACACACACACAGGAGCAGCAGCGGCAGCAGCAGCAGCTCAGTCATAACCGGGGGATGATAAGAACTACCTCTCTTTTGACTTTTGGAGAGAGGCGGCCGTGAGCAGAGCATCCAGCGGCAGCATCAGCTGCTCCACAGCGGGCTCTTATTGCTGGAAGTCGGGGCTGAGTCGGTCACATGACAGAAGCGGAGGCTGAGGTCTAGAGAGAGAGAAACAGCCACAGCATCACACAGCACCGCCATACTGTATTTTTGAGCCATATCTCACCTTTTTATCGCCACATTTTACTCCCCGCTCGGTGAGTACATTTTCAAATGGCCTTTTTTCAAACGTAAGCGTTTTTCTTTTTCTTTTTTTTTTTTTTTTCTTTTTTTTTTTGTCTTTTCAATTGCTCCCCCTCCTCTCTCTCTCTTTTTTTTCATTTTTCCTTCTTTGGCTGGTGTGTGCATTGACATGCGTTGAGCGTTTTTCTTCCAAGTTTTGAGCATGCAGTGATTCTGGTCGGTGCCTCCTCGGGCTGGACGAGGCTTTTACTCGCCTGCAGTTTTGTTTGGAGGCTCCAAACCAAAGCAGGTCTTGTCAGTGTTGAGATTTTTCAATCATTCACTGGTGGTATTGAAACCATTTTTATTTTTCGGCTTTTTTTTTTGTGTTTTTTCTTCTTCATATTTTTTGTTGACTTTTGCTGTTTGCTGTATGCTTTGGTTTTGCATTTTGCAGTGTTGTTTGTTGCCTTTTGTGATTTTGACGTGTCGCCGGGCTCGACACTGATCCAAGCCCTGATCTCACTTTGTTCCTCTTTTCTTTGTGGGAGAAAGGAGTCCTTTTTAAAGCCCCCGTGACGTTTTGACGTTTTAACGTGATACTTTTCTTGCAGCCGAGCTCGCAGGTTTGGTGTTTTTGTGCTTCTCCCTCTCTCCCCTTTTTCCCCCCTCGATTTCATGATACTTTTGCTGGTGGCATTTTTTTTTTTTTTTTTTTTTTTTTGGATGTGATGGGGAGTTTTGATTCTTGGGAGAGTTCAATGCGTTTCTTGTTTTCTGTCTCAACGAGGATGAAGAGACATTTTCCATTTTGCAGGTAGGCTTCCCCATGTGAGTGGACACAATGACACGTTTCTGTATTTACAATAAAGAATGAGGTGACAGAAAATATGCACCTGTGGCTGACGTGTTATTTTGTGAGGCTGATTAGAGAGAGGGCGTTCCTTATCGATGTGATCTGAGGGGTTTATCTGATGTGATGGATCTTCCAAAAAAAATCTCACGCATGTCGCTGGGTCACAATGTTTCCTTTGTTTTGGAGTGCAACCATCTTCCAGTCGTGGCAGCTGAGGACTGGATGTAAGGAGCTACATGCAGGAAGGATGCACTCTAACGACTTTAATGACCTCCCACATAAAGAATCCAGCCTCCATCCATTTATCGACTTGGACGGGCAGAAATAACAATTTCCTTTTTCGCTGCAGAGTGCAACTGCAGCAGCTTTTGCTACAATACAATTTGCAGTTAGCTCATGTGTGTGGCGGGCAAAGTTTCCTTTTTTCTGAAGCTAAGTGCACTTCTCTTTGCTTTTCAAGGCCTTGATTCACAAAATCCAATCAGATTGTGTCAGACATGAATGCGGAGCAACTGGCAGGCCTCAAATGGGACTTTAGCCGTGAATTAATCCTTCAGGAAGCAGGTTTAAATGTGGATTATTGCCGTGTTGCAGGATATGGATGAATAGACAGCATGCAGTTTTAGGAGTTTTCGGTGACGTCCAGGCTACAGTCCTTCCGTGTGAAATCCATGAACATTATTCACACATTTATTCATTCATTCACCCTGACCTGAATCATTCACTGCTTAATCTTCAGCCAGAGCTGTGGCTTAAATATTGGAGTGGTGCACCGGATCTCCTCACTGTGCTCCGTATGCATGCAGTTGAACAGAACACAGGTTTTTGACAGAGTAATATTTTTAGGCCCCGTGAAATATTTGAGACTGGACCATTAAGTCTGAGTATGAGCTGTTAAGTCCCAGTGTCATTAAACAGGCTGCCATGCAAGATCAGAATCAGTTCCATTTAATGTGGGGAAAAGTGGGCGCCGGCGAGCTGGCCAAACGTATATTTTTAATAAAAAGGCAAACTAATTAGCCACAATTGAGGACAATAGATGTGCATCATGTATTGGAAAGCTGTTAGCAGGCATTGATTTCCCGGTCACCCGGTCAAATCTATGCAGGCCATAAAGCAGATGGAGACGAAGAGCCACACGGGAGGTTTGAATGTTTTTTTTTTCCAAGATGTAGGACAATTTATGACAACAATATGTGGAGTCAGAGCACGAAGGGAGCCTCGGCATTGTTTGGTTGAACATGTGTTTCCACAGAGACACTGGTGTGAGCCTGTAGGTTAGTGGGAGGAGGGGTGTAAACTCTTGATCCAAGGATTGGAACAAATCCTCATTGAGGCATCAAGAATTGAACCCACGAAGAAATACTTTAAGGAAATAGTGGAAATAATGAGTTTAATTCAGAACAACGCGGCCCAGTGTGACTTCCTGACAATTCCCTCTTCTCTGCAGAATGATTTTTTTCATCTGCATTTACATCCTAATCAAACATTTCACATCCTGCTTTTCTTTTTTTTGCATCCCAACACAGCAACACGTCTCTGAGAGGTGTTGCTGCCACAGTACGAGCTCCTGGACACGTCTCCTGCTGAGCATTATGATAGCTTCTATTACGTCCTGCGGTGTTGTGTCTCCCCTCCGGGCAGGTTCCCTGTTATCACACCTGCACAGGAGACTTTTGGAGAAATAGGATCGTGCACGTGCAGCTATATGCCTCCAATGAATAAAACATCACACAGGAGCGAGCTGCACACACCGAGCGTGTGCTTAATTCTTTTTCTCAGGTGCGTGCATGCAAATGCTCGCCTGTCAGAATGTATGAGTAACTGTGTTTACATTGCAACGCTTGCATTGGACTCCGTCCACTCCAAAACAAGAGTGTAGCTCTCAGCGTGACACAGCCGGACAAATGGAAACATAAGTAATAGGATGTTTATTGCATCCTTTATACACAGGACACGTCCTTATGCTGGAATGTTGTATTCAGCACATATCACGGGCCTAGTGGCCCACACTGACACATGCACGAGGCACAGATATGTCCTCTGTGATATCTATAACAAGCCTTCGCCTCAGTCCGGTTTACTTCCAGTCCTGTGCACACGGGCTGCATGTTGATATAAAATGATAACTATTATAATGAAGGACATGTTTGCCAGAATTTGTGATCTTGCTTAAAGTGTCTGTATGTTTGAACGCACATTAGATATCATGCTTTCTATAATTGGCAGTATAACATTATACTCTATCTGTAGAATAACACGTGTAATTGGCTGGATTACCTACTGAAGTCACTTGTAGCTTCGGTGCCTTGTGTTCAATGATGGTATCATTTAAGGAAACATATGGCCATAAATGATGAAGTGATTAATATTGTCTTTTTAAACAACATAAGATTAGAACTTTATTTGTCCCATTATGGGGGAATTAGCGGCGCTACAGCAGCAGGTAATGGTAAAAAGGAGGTAGAACGTTATAAATCAATATAAAGAGGAAAAACAAACGATTGCATTGTAAAGTAATACATACAATGGCACACCAAAAGTGGTCTCATGGATATCTGTGCCTACTGTATAACGGATATATATATATATATATATATATATATACACACACAATACAATATATAACTAAAACTGGCATTTATTACTCCCTTTTCAATGCTTCATTTAGTTCCCCCTTCATATAACAGCTTACCTATGGTACAACTGTGTTAATACTTCCCTGTCCTTTTCTGAGCTGTTAATTTGATAAGTGAGCGGATCTAACACTTTATATTCTGGGCAATTAAACCCATATCTGAAGAATAGGGTCACGCTGAATGACTTTCCGCCGTCTATTATGCAAACCGTTTGAGTTATAGTGCATCACTTAAACCAGCCTCCTGCACTGACACGCTGAGACCTGGCTGTATTTATAAATTTTTTGTCATTTTAGACCAACTTTTAGCTTGAGTTTTGCATTATTCACATTTGGTCTTAAGTAACACAATGTGCTAATCAAGCCACATGAGAGAAATCAATGCATTCTGTGGAGGAAATGAGTATTTCTCTATTTGACCTTTGAATAAAAGGTAATCCAGACAAAGACAAAGAGTTGGTGTGTGTGCGTGTGTGTGGAAGATAAACTCACGGCAGGATCAGTATCAGTCAAAAAAAAGGGTCAATTAAGCAGCAATCGGTTCCATTTTCCATGATCGGGAGCCAACAAACTCACAGAGGAATAACTTTTTCCATTTTTAGAGGAAATACGGTCCCTGCTGATAGGGGGGAAACCTAAACCTGCAGAGAAAGATGGATCTGAGATGTCCCCACATGTGCCAAAAGGAAGAAAGTCGAGTTTATGCCGTTTCACTACTTTGTCAGCTCAGTGTGCAGATATCGATCCAACCCACCCGATAGCATCCTGACCGCATCTTTTTTTTTTTATCCCTAGTCCAGTTTATTCATTAAAGTCCATTCAGCGGCAGCTGGATCACACAGATAGGATCACACCACTCTACAGCAAGGTGAAGGTAATATGTGTGTTTTCTCCAGACCTGTTTGTGAGTTTAATGGCAGTTACACAAACTTGTTATAAGACAAGTTAGTCATAATGGAAATAACTGTGCTAAAGAGGATTTGCTAGTTTTCTGCTCCACAATAATAATTTACATTTGAGGGCAAGTAATTAGAAGTGAAAAAATCTGTCTTTTCTGACTTGTTTGTGCATATATTTGTAATCCTCCTCAGAGGAAAAACATCCCCATCATTTCCTGATACCCAGTTGCATAGGCTTAGTTCTCATTAAAAAAAAAAAAAAAAAGATAATTAATGCAAAGCATAAAATGTGAAAATAACGGTCTCACAGGTCAATTTGTGGAGTTTAAAAATTCAGATTGACTTGATATGAGCTTATTGCCAAAAGCCACCTACGAGGATCCACTTCATTTAACATTAGGATGCAAAGCCAGCACAAGTGGAAACTGCGAAGTGACCGGGGCATGGCGATAAAAAGTGTAGGAGCCGCATGCATGGGAAACATCTAATGGGGAAGATTGTTTTTTTTTCTTCTGCTGGGGATTTCTCAATGGGAGTCGGTGCATGGGACTCTGAGGATACGGGGTCCTCCATCAGGAGACTCGCAGAGAGTGGATCCATGTTTCTCGGGCAGATAGCCGACACTCTCTAAGTGGCTGCGAGTCCTTTAGGGAGAAGGGATAGAAAAAGAGGCAGAGGCCTCCCGCAGCAGGTGGTGCAGGCGTCCAGATGCTGCAGAGGAGCAGCGAAGCAGATAATGTCCTGCCCAGATTACCTCGGGGATTACAGCCGAGTGTCCACATCTGGGCCGGCTCCAGGCTGGTTTCTGCAGGGATCAGCTGTCCTGGCCTCAGCTGTCTCTCACCTGCTCAGGACCAGCGAGGGGGCGCACAGACACCGCCACAGTCTCCACAGGCACACACACACACACACACACACGCAGTGATAGCACAGATCCTGTTTTAATCTCATATGCATTGAAAAGACGCATTGATGGATTACTTCAATCGTTAGTGGCTGCAGAATGAGGAGCCCTCTGGCTTTTAGTGTTTTTTTTTTTAAATTGAAGTGAGTGTTAATGTTTGTGGTGAGAAAGTCAATCGAAAAAAAAAAAAAAAACTGCAGAAACAAAAAACTGACAATAAACACATGTAAAATGACACCATGGAGATGACAACAAGGAGAAGCAGGTGAACTACGAAAAGATGCGAACTCATAAAAAAGATGAATGCAAAGTGACGACAAGGAGACAGAATGTGATGCAAGCTGGCTACAAAGAGGCAAAGCGGAAACGCCAAGATGCAAAGAGACATTTGATCCTTGCCTCATACCATATCCACGTAAAGAAAGTGGACCACAAAAGTCACACTTTTAAACATTTGGAAGTTTATTATACAAATGTTAAGTCATCCGCACATAAATCTTTTTTTTTTTTTTTAACTATCCAACAGGAGAGTAAGCCGACGGGTTTGAGAGCGGTGAAATGTCGGGTTGGCTTTGACAGAGTCTGGATTATGGCGGCTGCTCCGTCTGCAGGATTGCAGCTGACACGGAAACCTTTACTCACTTCTCTGTTATTGCATTACACTGGTTTTCAGGTGCTTTAGTTGGATAAGTCGGGCGTAGATGCTTCCATTAGAGTCTGGCTGCGGCTTAGATTTAAGGAGGGGAAATTAGAGTGGCTCTGGAAAGCGTTCAAACCTTTATGCAAATACATCCAGGTATTGATTTAATTTAAAACGGATTAAACGCACATTTTCCAGCCATTAATCTTTAACCGGAATAACCCATAATGATGGAGATGCAAAACAACGATTAAAATAAAAATAATAAAAAAAAAACACACACACACACATATACAGATATTATATCTAGATATATACCATATTTGAGGGAGCTGTAGCCTGAAGCGTGAGTGAAAAGAAAGATATTTCAACACGGAGGCATCTTGACTCACACAATCATGAGGATCACGACCTCAATTTTCTGTGTCTGCCACCAGGAGAGCGCAGGTGCACTCGAGTGGGGCCGGGGCTAGCGCGGGGGGCTAGCCGGCTAGCTATCGAGTTTGTGTACCCCCGAGGGCAGGAACATGTCCACCGAGCAAACCTTTTATGTTCCTCTCCACAAACGCTTCACTCTGCAGGGGGAGTGATGGCCGAAATGTATTCGGCTCCACATTCAAACTTTGATGGAGTCGGACAGAGCATCCGTGACTGGCTGCAGCACCGGGGCAGATTAGGAGGAACTAGATCACAGACGGGGTCGGTTTTTGCAGGAACTCCTATTATCAGGGCAACATGTCATTCTTATTATTAGCATTGTTTTATTGACGGTGCTTTATTACCGCCACAGCTCTGGGATGATTATCAGCATGTGGCATAAAGTGAATCCGGCCCTTAGGGCAAAATAATCCTGAAGTTGTTTGTGCCTGTGTGTGTGTGTGTGTCTGTGTGCGTGTGTGTGTGCAGGATTGCATGCTTGCCAGATAAGGATGGCAAATGTCTGACGACACTTCGGAGACCCTCTGAGCTAAATCTGGGTTTGAAAAAATAAGTAAATAAAATGACAACATCTGTCTTTCTGTGGCTCAACTTAACAGTGGGCTCATGGGAAAAAAATAAATAAATAGAACCTCCATCATTTAATTCCCCACTTAGCCTCAAAAAGCGGTTGTCTCCTGAAACATTAATAGCTTGTTGACATCTCGCAGCCAGCCGCAGTCTATCAGGTGGCGTTGCGTAAATAAGGCCTCATTCTTCATATTGATTTTTTTTTGCCCCCTCCAGGATTTGACACGAGAGGAAATCAAGGCGCACGTTGCCGTTTGTTCTTGCAGATACTGGGAGGCATTACTGACTCTTTCTCAAATAAACATCCTGAGCCCATCGCCGGGCAAAGGCAGGGCTGAGATTTTCTCACCTTTCCTTGTTTTTACTATGAACAGCGAAAGAGTCCAGTCTTCCATCATTCGAAGTGAATTCTATTCCAAGGCCGGAGCTGGAGTTTGACCTTCTCTGAGGACAAATTTGAACATAAATGGGCATAATTGCAAAGGGTTCACTGGCGGTCAATATGTGCGCGCGGCATCAATCCCCCTCCATTATCCTTGTGCATGAAAGCAAATGTTTTCCGATATGTGGACCTATTCCTATCAGAGGCTGCTCATACCAGAGAGGAAATGCAGGGTTGTTTAGCCCACTGCCCAATTCAACTCAAAACATATGAAAAATGTCAAGTCAGGGAGGCAGACACAAAGCAAAGGGGCTAGGCAGAGTGGAAGTGGCTTTGCAGGAGGCTCGGCGGCTACACGGGAAGAGAATGAGAATCAAAGCTGTGGCACCGAGGACAAAGAGAATGTGGCAGCGAACAAAGGCCAGTGAAGCGCTTTATATCCTGGGGTCTAACGAGAGGCAGGTGTGCGCGGGAGAGGAGGCTGAGCAGGTGTGTTGATTACTGAGGAGGCAGGAGGTGACAGGCGGGAGGGGCTCTAGACAAACCAGCGTTAGAGATTAAACAGAAATGATCTCCAAACTATGACTATGATTAACGATGACTGCAGAACTGCAGAGGACATCATTGTTTTCCACAATTTCGTTTTGGGATATAACTCGAAAGCCACGAAAAACCTCACACCACCTATTTTCCTTAAAAAAGGTGACCAGATAACAAACGTGGAGGAAAGACTCGGAAATGTGGTGTATTTATTGATTTATTTTCATTTTTCCGGTGCCAGGGGGGAACCGACAGCCGAGAAAATCCATTAATGACAACTTTTTGACACGTCAGTCGATGACAGCGGATATATTTTGTCAGGGGTAGACGCAAAGTCATTTTGAGTCCCAGTCTCTGCTTGAATTGTTCACACGAGTGATTTCCTTGCTGCAGCCCAACAGACACCTGTCAGTGACATCATCAGGGGGCCATAAACCTAATAATACGCAATCAGACACATTACATATGTAAATGGCATTAATTGCAGACATGGGTTTAAAATATTCATTCGCATTAGTCTCATTGTTTAGGCGGGGATCTCTTGCCAGCGAACTTCATCACTGAGCTAATTGGGTCAGTCGATGCAAGTTGAAACAATTTAAAAAAGCAATTTCGGTTCCCAATTAAAGCTTCGCCGAAAGAACGGGACTCACACGGGATGCAAATTTGTGCGAAGCTGTGGTGAGGATGCAGGGAAGGTCAACGAGACTCACGGACAGCCGGACCCCAGAGGAGCTTCAGCATAAAAACTGTAACCTTGGCCATATCACAATTTCTGGGTCTGAATCGGAACATTGCAAACGGATTTCAGTAGTATCCCAGGTTTTGGTGCGCAGGGAGACATTTCTCAGATTAAAACTAAACACAGAGGAGAGTTTTAATTATGGGAGTTGTGGAGCAAGAAAAGAAAAATTGAAACTCAAATAAAAAAATATCCAAATGTTGACTTTGGAGAAAATAATGTTGTTGATGAGCTGACGCATACGTTTAAGTCGTACAGAAGGAAAAGTTCTCTGGAAAGGACAAGTGCCTCAGGGTTCGATTTCGGGCCTTGTGTTTTTTTTAGAAATTCTCCTCATATCAGAGCATCGGCAGCTGTTACTGCAGAGGGACAAAGCACAGACCAGTTGAACACCATCCACTTCCATGCAAGCACATGAGAAACTGATCATTTATGCAATTTTTACAAAAAAAGGCACCGCATGAGACATGAACCTGGCGTGTTATTTACTGCTGCGGTTCTAATGAGAAACAGCATGAGGGACACAAACTCTTCATGCACATTAGGGGAAAATAAAAAGTAGAAGAAATAAGAACATATTTATACGCCAAAAATCCACAGTCAGACGCCCTGTGATGTTTTAGATTGATTATCTCCTCCACATTTCTGCTGCCGCTTTTTCCTGTTATCCAGTAAGTCCCCGCGCAGCCCCCGTGGTTTAAAGTGGCAGAACACGACGAAGGTCACCTTAATAATACTTGTGCTGAGCACGAGGCTCTTTGTGGGATCAAAAAAAGCTCCAAACCAGAGGTCTTGTTTTTCACCAGTTGGAGTTCAAAGGAACCACAGGACGTCTCCGAGTTTAGATACGGAGGGTGGAGGCCACGTGGGTGCAGGAAATAATGTTCACTAAACATTTCATATCCACTTCCTTTTAAAGCAGAGCTCAATTGTGCATATATAATGTCTTTATAAAGCTGGGAGCAGTTCTCCCAGAATTCAGTTTGACTGTGACGTCCGTATTCAAACGCAATTTCAGTATGAAAACTGGAAACAGGAAGAAAATGATATGACCCCGTTCCTCTCTGAATACTGGCAAATTCATTGCAAAGGAAGACCATGCAGGGAGGTAAAAAAAAAAAAAAAAAAAAAAAAACTTGGCTGTATTATTTCCTGGTGGAAAAGGCTTCTGTGACATGTTTCTGTGACAGCCGTGCAGCCGAGTGAAAAAACATTTTGCGGTGAATGTGACGGTGGGAGGGAAAAGGTTCAGATTTTCTTTCTGTCCTTAATTCCATTGTGGTGTGACAATCAGCTGAATAACCCTTAAATGTGGGTTTGAAAGCCGGAGAGCACTGTGCAAGAATAATTCACATCAACTGGAGGGTCATTACGTTTCCTGAGTGGCGTGTGGACTCTCAGCTGACACTTATTTTACCCAGGGCAGTGTACCATGGCCGGAAGCAGGTCCCAGAATGGGCCGTGGGGGGGTTTCTGCCTGCCTGATATCTACAGCTTCATTTTATTTATTCCTCAATATATATATATATATTTTCTTTTTCTATATTAACACCTAAACATTGAAAATATATCACATTTCAAACATATATACATGTAAATATTAAACAAAAATGGAAAAACAACTGGTTAAAAGTAGGTGTGTGTATAAGGGGTCAATATATCTAAAAAAAAAACATATCTGGGAATAAACATTTGTGCTTATATAATAGAATCTGGATTTAGGTCAAGAAAAGCAGGAGCCACTGAGTCATTTTTAAAGAGGATTTAGAGGATCTGGTTTTTGGCTGCCTCCACTCTCACTTCCACCCCTGCCGCACCTGAGCTCATGTCTGATTTAATGTACTACTACTAAATATACATTTCCTCGTAGCCGAAGACAAATATTAGTGGGGACATGTTATTAGAGGTAGAACTTGCTGTCCACAAACTCATCCGAAATAAGTCTAAAAAAGATTTTTCTTTGGATATTAAGTGGTACCAGTCTCTTACCAGTCAACCGTCCCTCTCGTGTATGTCTGTGGAGACTCGCGGCGCGTCCAGACTGCCCATTCCCCAATGGCAGTTGCCATAGCAACCGAGGTCGTGGCGCGGACCCCACGCTCGTGAAGACATGATAAACTGAGCCTGAGCGTGGAAGTATCAGTGGCAGCTTCAGGGTCAAACCCCCCCGCCCCCCCCACCCCGGAGAGAGGACGTATTATCAAATATGATATTATGGATAGGTTACACTCTATATTTAACAGAAAGTATAATGATATGAGTATATATATATATGTCTCATATACTGGGCCACAGTAAATGCATTGCTCATTCTTTTCAGCCTTAGATAAGGAGCGCCAACTCACATTTGTGGCTGTACCTCGTTTTCCCCCCCGGCGACAATGCAAAACGCAATGTTCACGCCGTGCTGAGTCATGGCGTCTCATGTGGGGGGGCGGGAATGATCAAAGAGAAATACGCCACGCCGGTCCTCAGGACGGTTTCCGTGGCCTTGTTCTGCTTTGGCGTCTCGTCTCCTGCTCGGATCTGTGCCAGTGTCATAGTAATGTGTTGGGAATGTGTCATCATCTTCCATGCACACATACACACATTTATGGCATAAGTCGGCTGAGGGGCTCCCTCTTTGTGCTGCACACACACACACACACACGACTGTTTATTAAAAAAAAAATCCCCAAGTGATTTAATAAAGCCTGGAGAAATTTGGAGACTTTGGAGAAACTTTTCCGTGTTGGAGACGTCACCCTGGGGAAAGGTCAGAGGAAATGAGTGGAGTGGGAGGGAGACTTAACCTTTCCCCGGTTTGACTGACACACTCACACACACACGCACACAGTGGTTTGATTGCAGCCATTGTGTACTCTTGTGTTTGATGATAATTACTGTGTTGTTTGCCGCATAAATATTTCATGAGCTCCTCACGTGGATTAAGCCAGACGACTCTGAGATGTTCGCCTACGATGACCCCACACCATGTGAAGCGCTGTTGCCTGGGTTCAGGCGTTGACCTTTGACCTCCACTTCTGGAGGCTGTTTTGCTGTGTGGACTTCAAAGTTGGATTTTGCTTTATCCTGGCAGACGCTTATTTTAAATGGTTGACAATGCGAACCCAAACTCCCTACTGTACATCCACAAATTGACATATTTTCATTTCAGTTTTGATGAAACCAATAGTGTTTGAGGGACTGAGTCTGAGAAACCGTTCATTTCTGACTCCGGGCTCCAGCTCAGTGCTCGGAGATAAGAGCGGTATTGATCCTATCTCAGAAAATAGACGGAGTGAGAATATTGCCCAAAAATATACTCAAAACCCAAGCAACTGCTTTATTTGTTATTGGAGAAGATTAGAATAACTTTGCCGTGGATGTAAAACTTGGATCGATCATATTTCAAATGCAAAATTCCACTTTCACCTCCAATCAAGTGATAAGACGAGAATTGATTTGATGGATTTGAATTTGAATTGATCTTCAAGTTGCATAATACCCCAACTATACTGACCGCGGTGAGCGAAACCCCGCAGCACAGCTCTTTTAACATATAGCGGACTGTATATGTGAGCAGAGGGCCGCTGCTGTAGGTGAACCGCAGGACGGCAGCGGCACCAATTTGCGTTTCCTCCTCTCTCCGTGGTTCAAAGAGAATCCTTAACGCCAGCGACGAAAGATCTGGGTCTGCTCTGGGAGACCCAGATCTGGGATCGACCTGAAAGGAGGAGAACCTTGAACGGGCACCTACCGAGACCAGCTGCTCTGAGAACACTTCTAACGTCTGAAGTAAATGGAAGTAAAAAGGCTGGGTAGTTTAAGGACACTGATGTAGGAGTAAAAAATAAATAAAATCTCCGATTGAGACTTAATGGATCCCATTCAAGGAGATGCGAGAAAGAATTGCAGTTAAAAAGTCCCTGTAAAAAAAAAAAAAAAAAAAAAAACGAGTTAAGGAGGCGGTAGACTGTATATGTCATCCTGGAGGCTGAAATCTGCCGCTGAACAGCTGCCGTAAAATCGATGGCTTGGCGCGTTTCCCACTCGCCCGCTGGCTGACTCGCACCGACCCCGGTGACATCACACGGCACAGCTGATGAAAACCCAGCCGGGGTCTCAGAGGTCACGGCCTCCGTCTGTCCCGCGGTGATAAATAACACGCTCGTGCACCGGGGCAAATTAATCACACACACACACACACACACTGACAACTTTAAAATATGAAGGGAGGAATTTGCTTTACTGTGAACACCGCACACGTCCTTCGCCAGATTGGCTTTGAACCTTTTCTCAGGGTCAGGGTCGAACATTCCAGACAGACGAGGGCCTAAAGAAAATGTTGGCAGTATGTGCGATTGAGTCTCGCTAGGTCGTGAAGATATGAAGCTATCCACAGAAATATTCAGTTATATAGAAAATGCTTGTGTGTGTGCGTGGTTGTGAACATTTTTCCCATTTTGTGTGGTGTTATTGTGGAGGAAAAGTGCCACGCCTCCTCCTCCTCTGTAGGTCTCCTGCTAATTCAGCACAATATTATTATCTTTTTTTTTTTTTTGTTTACCCGCCAGGTTCGGAAAGTGACATTCAGGCTCCGTCACTGGAATTTTCCATCATCTCCTCCTCACCTCCTGTCTATTATGCGCAAATACACTTTCATCATCAGCGGGGCTCCCGGGCGAGTCATTAGTAGGGGAGAGAAAGTCATTACATGTCATCTGCATATACTGAATAATGGACACGCCGTCTTTGTCATTAAAATGTTCACAATCTGAGATGCACCGTGACCAAGTGGCCTTTTTGTTTCTGTGTTTTATTTCGTTTTGTAACCTAAACACAGACACAGATTTCTATTGAGTGAGTTTCTGCAGTTTTAGGCCAAAAAGATTGCTCAAATCTTTTTTTTTCCCCCTTTGGGGCGATGGTTGGTATTTGAAGTGGCAGCAGTGTCAGAACGTGTCAGAATACACTCGTTTCTGCATCTTTTTCCCACTTGTTGGTGGACACGTATTTTTTTTTTTTCGTTGTAGCTTCAAGGTATTTTTTTTTTACCACAGTGAAGCATTTCCCCCTCAAGTACCAGACATGTTTTCGGTTGTCGTCTCGACGAAAAAAAAAACCGCCGGCGGTGTATTTGGCTGAGCTGGAATCAGATTTACTCACAGTCAGCGCTGACAGAGTCGCAGTCGCTGCACCGTGAAACATTTGGCATATATCAGAAGCTAACATTCGTTAGAAAGCATCACGTCGTTGTCAGAGGAAAAAAAAAAAAAAAAAAGTTTGTGCCTCATGTTGTCATTGTCTGAGCCCAGGTACTGTATTTTAAATTGTTCTATATATATTCCAACTGGGTTAGAATGGTTAAATACTGCTCTTATATTGATATAATAATAATAAAAAAAAAATCTTCAAATGAATGCTCATGTTATAACATATACTAAGCAACTTTTTATTTACAGCGCTCATAGTTTTATTAAACTCAATCCATAACTTCACAACCCAGCAGAGGACACAGAGCAGGAATTTGATTATTATTCTTTTTTTTTTTTTTTTCTTTTTGGTGATTTTTTTTTGGAGCGATTACAGGATTGTAAAACACGGCGCGGAGAGGAAGAATCCACGAGGGGAAGCTTATTATTGTGTAATCTGTGTTATTACTCCGCCGGCGCCACAAATGAACAGGATTCAGTCGTCCATGAAAAAGCTGTTTATTGATGTAGTTGAAACTACAACCCCCCTCCACCACCACCGGTCTGTCACCCATTTACCCACAATCCCTTTGGATCATTTTGTGACCTCTCCGCCGCGGCGGGTTCACTCGCACACGCCGATTCATCGGGCGCTCCATCAGCATTAATAACGCAATCTGACAGATATTGTATGAGGCTGAGCACGAGGTGTCACTCACAGCCACAAACAGGGGAGGAAACGGTTGATGTGATAAAGGGGCGAGAGAGAGAGAGAGAGAGAGAGAAGGGAGGGGAGGGCGATCAAAAGGTTTAGCGGTTCACTTCACCTGGAGTTATTTTAGTGTTTGACAGATACGGAGCTCCTGCGCCGCCCCGGGGAAAAAAAAAAAAAAAAAGATTTCATCGTTCCTCCATCAGCGCCTTTCAAAAACAATTCACAGGCGCTTTTCATTTACAGTCGTCTTTATCGCGGAATGCGAGACTCAACGATGCGCGTCCTTCAGGGTGGAGAAGAGGAAGTAGGTGTCACGCCGTGTGGTGACAGTTGTCATGGCGCATATATCATTGTGCGCTCATCTGAACACAGTGTTCGGAGAGCTTCTCCCGTGATCCAGCGTGGCCAAAGGAGGAAAATGAGGGGAAAAAAAAGTCGTCCGTTGTCGATGGAGTCGATTAAAAAAGAGGAAAATAAATTCCCACACCTGATGCCTCCCGAATTTATTTTCGCTGACAGCCGTCATTCTAAGAGCGTAGGTGTCATCTTTTCCGCATGACTGAGGGCTTATTTTCGAAAAAAAAAAAAAACAACAGCAACCAAATGCACGCAATAATATGGCTCTCTGAACTCGGTTATTTTCCTCCGCGCTCCGTGTCTATTTTTATTTACTGTTTGTCTTGTCTGAGGCGGGAGAAGTTTCCCCGGGCTCGTGCAGCGCGGCGCATCAAGCTATGCGGTGCGTGCCTTTCATTCCCCTCCAAAGAGGGGAGAAGAAGAAGTGTGGAGGGCAGTAGACAGACTCCATAATCCTCCTCGGCTACACACACACACACAACAAAAAAAGAGAGCGCACACTTGTCAAACTGTCCAAACTTGGGCTTCAAGCCGCCATGTGATGCGTGAGCTTCTCCATCGCCTTCATGTCGGTGGTGTTTGTGTTTGTGCGCGCCTGCTCGCATGTTTGTGTGTACTTCAGCAGTGCGTCCGTGTCTGATGGTGCACTTTCTTTTTTTGACAAACTCTGATCTGGTCTAGTCAAGTCTGCAGCTCTCTTACCGAGCGTCAGCCAACCCGCTAAACGGCAATGTGCCAGGGCATGAAGAAGAAGACTTAAAAAAAAAAGAATAATAATAAAAATAAAGAAAAGTGCTACACTTTGTGATGCAGGTCTGCGTTGCTCTTGAGTTTGTACCAAAAAAAAGGACCAGCTGGAGTGAGTGCGCTGTGATTTGTCTGGTTGAGAATCGTTGGAATTAGCTGCGATAACTACCTGCTGCAGTTTCCACGGCCCATTGGTTTCCAGAGCTATCGGCCCCTTCGCGGAGCTTATGGCATCGTCGCCGCAGCTTCTCTTCATCCTGAATTATTTAGACCTCAAGCTGGGGCTCCGTCAAATCTGCGCCGCCGTCATGAAAACATCGGGACTGTTTTTTCGGTTCATTCTACTGGCCTGTTATTCCACAAAACGCCGTGATGCAATTAAAGGGGGGGAACGAGATGAGGGGGCGGGACGGCGCGTCTATTTACAGATGGAGAGGGTGGGAGCCATTTTTAATGGAGTCAACAGGCGCAGCCAGCCAATTAAATCATCCCGCTGCACATCCAAATCCCCAATCTCCCCGAGACACATTGCGCGTCTTCTGTTTCCTTCTTATATATGAGCCACATGTGTTGTGTTTGATTTAATGACATGCTTTGAGTTGTGTACTTATGGCGATCTTTGGGGGATTTCAGGGTTATTCGCAATCCAGCCCCTTAAACCCAGAGCCTGTAAAAGTCTGCCTGCTTGAAGGGAACCTTTACTCCAGGGGGCCACTTTTATGATGCACATTTTTAAAAGGGCGGCAAAATCGATGGAATCGAACTCTTCTGCTTTTTGGACCAAATCCATTCACGCTGAAACAAATATATTTTTCTCTGACACACGCACAGTCCGTTTTTTCCAGATCTATAAAACTAAACGGCCGGGGAAAAAGAATGCGCATAGATTTTTCTTGAGTTATGAAAATGTAGCCATGGATATACAAAGATGCAGAGAGTGGCTCCGAATTTCCTCTCGTAATAAACTTACTGACAACACAGGTTATTATCCAGCGGGATTTGACCCTTTATTCACTTGCTACCATCACAATGGGCTTGGTTTTGGTGAAGAACGAGATTTTCTAGTATTATTCAAATAAATCAAGTCTATTACTATCCCATATCTTACGTATGAAGTATTCAAGTCACTCACAAAAGGACAATGTCCAACAAAGATTGAGGCCTTTTGGAGGATTTCACTGGCTGCACCAGGAAAGAAAACCAAGACGAAAGGAAAGGAATCAAATATTAGTTGGTAGAGAAAAGAGGATTTAGGACTCCACAGGTGTGGAAAGAGAATCTTTGGAAAGTCTGTGAGTTTTTTCTCCAAATACTCTAAATGACTGTGGATTCACCAGGCAGCCAAGACGTGAGAGAGATTTTCTGCAATATTAATAACGACAAGGATAAACACCCAGCATTTCTTCAAATTCCCCCCTCACGCCTGGCTCCCGACATCCCCTGGCATTTATTTGACTGATTGGCTCTGTGGCAGATGTAATTACCGAATGTCTTCCAGCCTTCGGTCTTTGTGTTCCACCCCCGGCCAGGGACAGGGCTTTGTCTCAATTAGCTTTTGCGTTCTATCTGCTCTCCGTGTCTCCACGCCTCACACCTCAGTGGCGCCGACAAAGGATGTTTGCACCGCGGCGCGATCGCTTCGATCCTTGGCACGTCTTTGAAGATTAGTCACCCAAACCGCAAAGGCGCTTTGAATTCTTGTGGGGGGGGTTCCTTTGAAGTTTTGCAGTGCAAAGTTTTCATTTGATTCTTTTTTGACCACCCACCTGTTTTAACGGAACACACAAAATTGGCCTTGCAGCGTTTGAACGCGTACCGAGTGGAGGGAGCCGTCACAGGCAAAATCCTAACATGGTGGAGATTTGTATCATCAAAGTCCACCCGGGGGGGGGGGTTGCGTTTCCACACTGATTTGGCGGTGTGCGGATCCTACAGGTCCCTCCACACTGCGCTGTCAGCGATGCGCCCGGTGATTGGCGTCTCTAGCTGAGAGAGTACCGCTGGATACGGAACCGTGGTGATACATCCCACCGTCTAATGTTCACACGAGGTTTGAATATTTTTTCAAGTTGACCAATAATTGCACATCTGCCCCAGATGTGTTAAAAATCCCTTCAAATTCTAAATTGTGTGTGTGCGCGTGTGTGCAGAGATGAAGGACTGTTATGAACTTCTCATGCATTCTTGCAGTTGGCAGGCGAAACGATCATGAATAAAAATGAAACTGACATTGGAAACAGTGGAGCGGGGGAAACCTGCCCGGCCGAGCCCGATGGCCACAAAAAAAAAACAAGAGAAAAAGCCAAATTTTCCTTGGCCGGCTCCGCGTTGGGAGAGCCGAGTTTTTCCCTGGCCGCTCACCTCAATTTGAAATCAATGAATTTCCCCTGACTTGATTGATTGTGTTGCCTGCGGACTGAACACGTCGGTGGCGGCGGCCGCCCGCAAGGGGCAGGGTTTTCTCCTCGCCGAGCGTCCCCGTTGCCGCACCACCTGCGGAGGCCTGCGCACAAACCCCGAGGAAGGTGACGCACGCGCGTGTCCCCACAAAAAAAAAACAAAAAACTGATTCAGTGCCAAAGTGCTGCAGGACGAGGCCTCTGCTGACACGCGGGTCATTTCAAGGCTGCAGATGGCCAACCGGCCTCCGCCTGCGGTGCCAAAACAGAGTGGGCGGAGCCAAACGTCTTTCCTGTAGCCTCCCGAAATGACTCTCGAAAGCAAAACAAATAACATCCATATTTGCGCCTCCCGCAATAGGAGCCAACAAATAAAAATACATTGAAAAAAAAAGCTTATTTTGATGTCACTGATGAGATAAAATTATTACATTTCTGCATTGTCATTCCATAAACGCAACCTCTGAATTTTAAGGTCATTTATATTCCACCGAGCGGTTGCCAAGTCTTTGGGGCCAACAAAATGATTTGGCCTGTCGTCCGTTTACAATGCAGACTATGTAGCAGACTAGGGCTCACAGAGGCGGCGCGTAAATAAATAAAAAAATCCCTCTGCTCCAACTATTAACTGTTGAGGAGCCCAAAAGGAGATTAAAATGAAAAGTCCCCTCGGACCAATAAACAGCAGTCTGCCCTTTGGCTACATTTGGCTACACATCCGTTTGAGAAACTGAAACTGCGGTTTGGGTTTCCATCACAGTGGCACACTTTTTTTATTCACTATTTTTTTTACATCTGTGCTTGTAATGAACTTTCCTTTACCTCCCCTCGAGAGTAAATGTTAACTCATGCTAATTTGCCCCCCATTAAAAAATTACCTCAGCTGCAGCGGCAGCTCATGGGGACACGTCCAGATTTGATGGGGAGGGCAAAGGCTTCCTTCATTACTTCCACCAGATTAAAGCATAACTTTGCAATATCCTCGCCTGTATAAATATTTTGGTTTTATTTCCATTTATTTTTTCTTTGCATGGTTTTCGTGAGATTTTGGGATAGGCCAGAAAATCATCATCTTAATTCTGCCTGCTCTGTGGATGGGGAGATGCAGTGTTTTACATTAAAGTAGAAATGAAAAATAGTTAATTTTACAAGTGTAGAAACATTTTAAAGTTTGTCGTTTTTTTTTCTCCCAGGAGAGAGCAGTAAAGCACGCTTTGCCACTCGTATATATTTTTTTTATTATTATTTGTGAGCCTTAATTCACTCTCTATTACCGCTCGGGGGTGGTGGGGGGGGGGATCATTTGCATTTAAAACATCTGCTAAGCACATAAAAAAATGATGCATTAGCATGGCAACCAAGTAGCTGGGCCCAGTGCCACTTGACCTTGACTGTACTTTCACTGCTGTTGCGCGGCTGGCGCGGATGGGATGGATCCCAAAAATGCTTCCACCACTGCAGCGGCGTATTTTGGGGCGATTTCGCGGGGACGAGATGTGCCTGATATGCTCATAGACACCCTGACTGCGTTTGGTAATTCCACAATCGGACGCAATTTCTCGATTGCCTCCCTACTTTGGAGAGGATGGGTGCAGCGAAAGCTTTTTAAACATCCTGTGGTGGAGAGGAAGCGTTTTCACAAAAATCGTGCAGGTTTTACGTGGTACCAAATATCAAATATCAAATTGGATTACGAGCAGACAGAGATTGATCTGCTCAGATTAGTTTCAACTCTGTGCAGCTGTATACTCCTCCAGAAAGAAATGGAATCTTGTCAAGTGCCCCCCCCCCCCCCCCCCCCCCCCCCCCCCCCCCCCCCCCCCCCCCCACCAACTCCCCCCCCCCCCCCCCACACGCCTCCCCCACGGACAACAACAAATTTCCACTCGTACATCATCATCCGGTGTCTGCATCGCCGCGGCAACGCAGGAGTTTGTCCCATTACCCGTTTCCCTCGCTGCAGGTGAACGAGGGGCCAGTGGAGAAACGGCTTCATTTGCATCTCGGCTAATTGCTGCAGCCTTTTAAAAAGTCAATGAATTTTCGAAGAAATAGAGTTTAGGAAGGAATAATTGGAGCTGCGCAGAGCACGGAGACACTATTTGTCGTTGAATGAGGTTTTTCTGCAGGTAAAAGGAAAAAAGGCCCTGCTGAGACAGAGAGAGAGAGAGAGAGAAAGAGAGAGAGAGTGTGGCTCTGAAGTCAGAAAAGATCAATTGGAAGAATTTGAAAAATACAGGGTATTTAGAGTCTCGCTCTGGTAAAAAAAAAACAGGGAAGAGCTAAATAAATCATGACAAACAAAGATAAACCTCATGATTCTGAATAAATTCTAAAAAATAAAATATTCTAAAATAGATGTGTTGAGTAAACGTCCCATCCAGGGTAATTTATTCGTGCTTTCACCCTCGGCCATATTTTCCCGCCTTGCGCCGTCTTCACTGCAACTGAATCACCGCCCACGACATTTTTATTAAGTCCAGCAGCTGGTCGGACATGTGGGGGGAAAAATGAGATTTGTTTGTCTATGTTGAAGACTACAGACAAAGCAAAAACAGGCATTGATTTACAAATTGAGTTTTTTGTTGTTGTCACTGATGCATTCACAGACTCAGAGAAACATCTGAAGACACAATTTTAATGGACAGAATCCACGGAGCAAAGATTCCAGCTCTGCAGCAACGCGGCGTTGAAAGGTGTTTTCGGGGGGGTGCTACCCGCCTCGGTTCCGAGCCGGCGAGCAGCTCCATCCTTCTCCTCGGCCACGTCAACGATCTGAAGCGCGGCGCAGAGAAACGTACAGTGGAGGGGAAATTACAAATAGGAATCCATTCCACTGTCTATAAATCAGGCAGATGGCCGGAGCCAAAAAGAACAGCAACCTTTTAAGAGCCTTTCCACAAAACGCACAATGCGTCACGGTGCCCGGCTGCTTCCGCGCCACACGCTCCATCCCTTTCTTTCGTTTTTCATCTGACCACCGGCCCAACACAGCAGGGCCGATCACAACCATATTTATTTATTATTGATGTAAGATTTGGATGGCACTCTTTTTTTTTTTTGGTGCTATTTTAAAGGCAATGCATCCTAGGATTTCATGGAATGCCCGGAGCGGCAAAGTGCTACATTTCCAGACCGGCAGTCTCCCACCTTTTGAAAAAAAATAAAAAATAAAAAATGTCACACCTCCTCTGACGCGACCAGACTGGCCTGAAAGTGAAAATCAAGACTTCCACTGTCTCTCTGCTAAAAATAAAACAAAATCTGTCAAAGCTGCATGAACTGTATTTAAAGCTCAGGCTTTTTCCTCTAAAAGCAGTTTTTTTGAAGGGGTCGAAGCTATTTTCTTTTTCTTTTTCTTTTTCCACACGTTGTCAAACACTCGGAACAATTATTTAGCAGACTGCCCTCGCGGGGCCAATCGCTCCCGCTGTTGTTCTCCCGTGTTCCTCCTCGTGACGCTATCACCTCGTGGGATGGGATTCTTAATGGAGGCTGTAAATAAACTAAAAGGCAAGGTCAGCAGGAAAAAAACAAAAAAAAAGCACTGATGGAATAAATTAGTGTCCCGCTCCAAAGAAAATAACCGCGCAGACAACATGAGATATAACAGCGAGGAGCGGCAAAAGCCTCCACGGCCGTTAGCCGCTCCGCCGTTTATCTGACGGCAGAGGCAATCCAACACTGCTGCGCTGATTTGTCATGCCCCCCCCCCCGTGACCTGTCTGCGCACATCAATATGGGATGGGTGTCAGATTGTGGGTTTAAGCCACCATTAGGTGGTCATCGTGGAGCTCATTTTAGTTAGCACGTGTGTGTGTGCGTGTGACAGTCATTTCAACTGTCTGGTGCTGATAAAATGTCAAGGTCACTCGAGAGACGGAGAGCAGCAGTTTATTCACACACACCCACGTGCAGCAAGCACACACACACACACACAACGATGAGGCACCGTGCACTGTAGACAATGAGCCCACTGGAGTCGTGAATCACAGTGCACCGGTGGGTGTTGGAAAGTAAAAAAAAAAAAAAGGTGATGTCACGCTAAGAACCAGACGCTGCCGAGCGGAATAATAAAAAAGTGTTTTTCCGTGATGACGGTCTCAGGTATAATAATGGCGCATCTCCCGTGAATCAAATGGCTGCTGCTGTGTTTCTGCGCCACTTTATCTACTGTACGGCCGAATGCGGCCTCACGGCCTTTCAGACCTAATCTGGTGCCGTGCTATAATTAGCCGAAACAAGCCCATTCTAGTTTTCGCTCTTCGCCGTATAAACCGCATCGTGTCATTATGGAGATACCGAGGCCGCACAGTATCAGAGGCCTCCCGCTATGAAAAAACGTTGCAAAATAAATAAAAAAACAGAGTTCCAGTGAGAAAATGCGTGTGCGTGCATTGGGTCTGCGTGTGCACAAACAATATTCTAACATCAGTGTTACCTTGGTTACTAATCCTATTTACCGAGGATTGGATCCATTATTCAGCTTCCTCCTCTCAAAGCAGTTGTTATCGCCGTGTGTCAGGGACAGAGACTCGGAGGAGGCAAATATTGAATCTTCGCTGGCTCTCTCTCGATAATATATCACAGTATTTAATACGTTTAGCGTTAATCAATTTTTTCAAATATAAACATTATGACGAACGGGATTGCTACAGGTTCCAAATTGAATCGTGTGCTTTCGAGAAAGAATAAACAACACAAAAGTGGAAATTTACGCATTTAATGATGCATCCTTTCCTTTGGATTTATTTTTCCCTAATTCTGCGGCCAAACATCATGGTTCTGAAAATACAACATAGGGGTCATGAAAAAAAGGCTCACCGAGCAATAATTGAGCTCCGCCCCAAATCTGAGGCTAATGTGCGCCTGTGACCGAAGTCTGCATAAACTGTGAATTTCAGCACACAACAGCATTTGGGATGCAACTATGTGGACGCTGAGATAACACAACTTTTCCAGCCAGTTTTGGTTTGTCACGGCGCAGAGGAAACTGTTCTCCATTTTGCCCTCTCTCACTTTTTCACTCGGCCATGCCGTGGAAAGAAGTGACCTTTGAAAAGTTTGATCAAGTAAATACAAAAGTTTCTATTTCCATAAATAAATGATTGATCTCGTGTTTTAACGAGCCCCAAAGTGTCCAATATTAATAAAGCGGAATAAGTAATTAATAATGAATAATTACACACAAATGAAGCTAAATTGGGAGATAGCATGGAAAATATGGATTTATTCAAATACAATTTTATCACTTTGATTTAAATGTGATGATTTCTGTCTCTATACGTTTGAATTTCGAGAATGCCCTTTTTGAAATGTCACTCTTTATTCCGCCATGGCATTTCCACAAGTCCCATTCCCATGATGTCAGATTTCATTATATCAAAGTTTTTGTCACCCTGGCTCTTTTTGAAGTTTTGAAGTTTTTCAGCTATGTGCTGGTTTTATAACAGGTCATTAAAAAAAAAAAAAAAAAGGAATATGCTATCCATGTTTTTTTTACGATTACTTGAAGCAACAGATTGTTTCTTAATGCGGAATTGCTCTGGCATTTGTCATTAAACATTTAGCTTGATAAACTTGTGATTTTAAAGACACGCCACAGATCTGAGAAGCTAAAAATTTCTCTTTGGTTTCAGTTTCTAACAGGGATGTAATCAGTGGTGGGCAGTTGGCGGCCAGCGGGGACGAAATCAAATGAAAAGAGAACGATAAAATAACCTTTTTATGGTAGTGGTTTGTTTTTTCAATAATTCAGCGGATGATTTCTCATATGTTGATATATGGAATTAACTCTTCTGCAGTGTTTTTTTTTATTTTTTTTTTGTAGGAGCAGAGCTAGCTGGAGCTGGCCCGTCCCCCCCAAAAAACAAACCAAAAAAAACTCCTCTAAACTCCTAACCCCTGTGTGTGTGTCCCAGGAGGGCCACCGGAGGAGGATGACTGGTAAAATTCAGACGAGCAACGTGACCAACAAGAATGACCCGCGCTCCCTCAACTCCAGAGTCTTCATCGGCAACCTCAACACAGGCATCGTCAAGAAGACCGACATCGAGGTCATCTTCGCCAAGTACGGCAAGATAGTGGGATGCTCCGTCCACAAGGGCTACGCCTTCGTGCAGTACATCAATGAGAGGAACGCCCGGGCGGCCGTGGCCGGGGAATACGCGCGGATCATCGCCGGGCAGCCTCTGGGTGAGTCTTTCTTTCAACTATTTTTTCGTTTAATTTTTTTGTGGTGGGGTAAAAAAAAACAAAAAACAAGTTGTGTATTGATTTCCATTGCGCATACACATAACTCGTGAGGAGTTCGTAAAGATTAGAAATTCTGCAGATTCAAAAAAAAAAAAAAAAAAAATGAAGAACGGAACGTCTCCCTCGGGAACCGTAAAAAAGAAATAAAAAAATGCTCCGGGGCAACTCGCAGACTTTCGGTTTTTTGAACCTCCCTCGGCTCCTAAACGCTGAAGTGCGCCCGGGTTTGTTGTCGTGCTGTTTGGTGGAAGAAAAATCCCCGCTGAATCCCTCCACTGATCCACCATTCAGTGTGAGCACAGTTTGATGTTGAACACTTTTTTTCCGAGGCGGCGATACTCGCAGAAAGTGTGTCAAAGTTCTCCTGACGCACAACTCCAAGGAGCAGAGCTGAAGAAACAGGAAGTGGCACAGGATGCTTGTAACAGGTTGTTTTGGTGGACGTTGACTGTGATTTTTTTCTTTTTTTTTTGCCTATTCACATTTGCTTAGCTTGTGGCGCAGAAGCAGAATGGAAGATGTTTACGTTTATAGACAATTTGAGTAAATTTGGTCAATTAGAGTGAATCCTGTTTATTCTGGTTCCCGTGTCTGACTTTAACACCTACAAGCAAGCTTTGAAGTTAGAATGTGCAAAAATAAGCTTGGTGTTCGGCGGCCATCTTTTTCGGGGCCTGATCTCCTTTCAAAATTATTTTCTGAACACTGAGAGTGAATCTGCAAAGATGCCGCTCCCAAAAACACGGAAACGGAAATGGATTATATGCAGAATATTTAAGAGGTTGATATTTGGCACATAGGCTTCTGACCTTATCTCTCTCCCGCACAGATAAATCAAGCTCAGCCGGGCAGGAACGGGCCAGAGATAATAATAATAATATAATAATAATAATAATAATAATAATAATAATAATAATAATAATAATAATAATAATAATAATAATAATAATAATAATAATAATAATAATGAATGAAGAAAATAGATTTAGATGCAAACAGGTTTGACACTGGGGGCTGAAGATGCATCATGGGAGTCAAGCTCTGCATAGTGAGGAGTTGGGACGGCCAATAAAAAAAAAATATATATTAATAATAACCTCCTCCACAAGGATACAAACAGGGGTTTGATATCCATCACAGTCTCCAAAGGGAAAGGTGCCGCGATTCAACCCGAAGAACGTGGGGGGGGGTTCAATGTTCTCCACGGGGGGAACTGGAGTCGATTAATATGTAAATGTGAATTTCTTTATTCATTTATTCGCGAGCCGATCTAGATGGATGAATCAAACTCAATGGAGGAGCGCTGGCGACGAGGCCTGATTGGTAGTAGAATATAGAGTCGGAATGGCAGCGTCACGAAAAAGTCCCATTCCCGCGACTCAGCAGATTTGCGTCGACGATGAGGAGCAGGAAGTGAAGTCACGGGGCGATGCACAGCCAAAGTGAGCAACTTTCTGTTCATCACAGTCTCCAAAGGGGAAGGTGCCGCGATTCAACCCGAAGAACGTGGGTGGGGTTCAATGTTCTCCACGGGGGGAACTGGAGTCGATTAATATGTAAATGTGAATTTCTTTATTCATTTATTCGCGAGCCGATCTAGATGGATGAATCAAACTCAATGGAGGAGCGCTGGCGACGAGGCCTGATTGGTAGTAGAATATAGAGTCGGAATGGCAGCGTCACGAAAAAGTCCCATTCCCGCGACTCAGCAGATTTGCGTCGACGATGAGGAGCAGGAAGTGAAGTCACGGGGCGATGCACAGCCAAAGTGAGCAACTTTCTGTTTGTTGGGTTGTGTTGGAAGCTGCTGCAGCGTGACTCATCCGAGACGCGGCGCGTGTCTCCCGGGGGAAGCCGCCACGCAGGGCGGGGTTAATTCAGTGCAGGTGTCCTACTCCAGCGGAGGGAAAAAAAACAAAAAAACACCTGCAGACCTGAATATTCCCTCTGCCATGTTTCGCCGTCGTCGCTCTCTCTCTCTCTCTCTCCTGACACACACACACGCACATCCGTCTGTTAGGGCCATAAATCTCAAACACTGCGGCTGCACTGCGGAACTCTGTGAAACCACCACGGGACGTCCCCAGGTTTTTTTTTCTTCTTTTGAACAGAAAACGTCGCAATCTTCATTTAGCTAAATTCTTTATCGGCCAAGAAGTGGCTTATCTGTCTCTCAGGGGACCTGAGCTGGATTATTGATCCACGGGCGCGTGCTTTTTTTTTTGCTCCATCGTGCTTCGGATGCTCTGGAGAAACTCTGGAATTCTGGTCGTGATCGGAGGCCGAGGAAGCCTCTCTGTGCTCGGAATCCCAATTGGATTTCTGACACTTTCACTTAGTTCTGATGCAATTTCAAAAATAAAAATTCTCCTCCACTATTACAAAGCTACTTAGCAAAGCAACCATCTGCAGGAAACAGGCTTCCAGCTGATCATTGCTGACTCAGCAGCAGATTAACGGGCAGCCTTATTTCTGATGGTAACCCGCAGGTTTAGTTTCATGAGCGAGTGGCCGATCCAGCTGAGTTTTCGTCTGAATGTGGGAAAAAAAAAAATCTGACTTTTCTTACTGATCCATGCATAATGCGGAATCCTGAATATGTCTTTTTCATTTTACTCCCCATTTTTGAATCCTCAAACTTTAAGATTATTGGCGGGTGTAAGTGGAAATAATAGATTCAATCTCAGACGTTTGGACGCCAGTGAAATAATGAGATTCCATTTTTACAATCTAATCTTACTAAAAGTACGATTATATATATTTTTTTCTCTTTTCTTGCCATTTGTCCAGACAAACAAAAACAACAAAATGATTTTTTTTTTTTTTTTGGTTCTATTTGCCTGGTTGATGATGGAAAATGGCTTTTTTGGGCTTTAGGCCCTTTCATTAGTTTTGGTATTTGGCATTATGGATGTAATCAGAGAATCTGCAGAAAAACCCGTTATTCACACATTCCCAATCTGCTCCATCGTCAGTCACAGCCCAGAAAGCCTCACTGAGCACTCCGCCATGTCCATAATGTTAATTTTAGTGATTTATTTGTGACTTTTGAGTGCTGGAGTTTGGTCAGAGGAAGCAAACATAATAGAACAGTATTTTCATCGCTTCCCCGCGCTCACTTCAATACATCCCTAATTGACAATTAAGGACACCCTCAATCTCCTCCTCCCGAGCGGATGCTTTATGTATTAACGTGGTGCAGAAATGAATCAGCCACACAATGATTGGGAGGTTGAGCCATGACCTCCGCACAGGATCCGTCTGTGTGTTGGAATAACGTTTCATTAAAGTGTTATTACCCGCCGGCTGATTGCAACTCCATTTTTAATTTTGCCACTTTGACGTATGGAGGTGTCCTGTGTGTGGCATATTTCATTTTTTTTTTTTTTACATTTTTCATGCATGTTGTGGAGGGTCGCTTTGAACACTTGATTTTTCTGCCGGAAAATGAGGTCAGTGGATTAGTCGCATCAAATTCCAGTGATGACGAATCTCTTGACACACAGGGGTCAGAGGTCATCGCCTGGCATCCGTATATTATTATATTTTTTTATTTCATGTCATTTACCTCCATCTGCTCTGCGGTGAGATAAGCCGCGCGTTGCACAAAGATCGCCCGCGTGGCAATCACACGACGATTGCTGGCATACGCGCGCCCCTTTGAATGCAGCGACCCCCTTCACCCCGGCTGAGATTTATCTGCTCTCACTCTATGGTGGATGTTTTTTTCTTTTTGCCCCGAGCCGTCCCAGCAGGCCCCTGGCCTTTGGCACATGTCGGCGCTGGGTCTCTAAATCCGTGTAGTCCACTGGTGTTCTGAAAGTTCAGCGTTATGCTTTTTTTTTTTTTTTTTGCACCAACTACTTTGGGGTGCATGTCCTTCCTGCCCCTCCATGGGAAAAGATGAGTCATTATCCCGTCTTTTTTCCCCCCTCATATATAAGAGGTGGCTATTTGAACTATCCTGACGGGCCATTGTGCGCCTAGGTGTGTGTCAGGCTGGAGGCGGCAGATGCGTGTGATTGGCAGGTGGTGAAGGAGGCCCTGATGGAAAAAAAAAAAGGACAACGAAAGAACATCCTGTATTTTTTCGGTGCATGGAAATACGAGCTGCAGTGCATCCTGGGAGCAGCCAGGAGAGGAGAAAGAGAGAGAGGTTAATGGCCGAGAGAGGGCAAACTAACTCCTGACTCCGGAGAGTCGTACATCCCATAATCTCCCTGCTGTTGACTCCTGTGTTCTGAGAAGCCTGACCCCCTCACCCCGAAGACATCTGCATTCCACTTCCACCTGGAAGTTTCCTGGTGGTGGTTCCACCGCATTACAATATTAATGACCACACTGAAGGATAATGCGTGATGGATCACCAATCATACCGCCTCCAAATGGCATTGGCAAGAGTTGGCCACATAAATAATAAAGTGATTTAGATGCAAAATCCATCCTAAGCGGATTACAAAGGCAGCGGCGCTGCAATCAATCGTCATTCTGGGGCCAACATGATGCATAGCAAGCAGCAGGGGCCGGAGAGGACCGGTAGGCGCGGGGGGCTGGGCACACACTGCTCTGTGGGTGGCTATACAAACGCGCACACACACTCATTTTTGTAGATGTTTGTATTTATAGCCACACTTGCAATAGTTCTTTTATTGTACATAAACGGCCAGATACCATTTTTTGAATTTGGAATTTTGTTTTAATTATTTTGAATTACAGTGGACTACTTTGAAGGCAATAATCAATTTTGGATTGATTATGCATTATGAATCGAGAGTCAAGTCAAATACATTGCAACAGCTCTTCAACGCATAACATTAAATATTAAAATATGATTATTTTTTCCTCCCCCTAATGTCTATCCAAGGCAATCTTTCTCCACCTGGATGCCGGATAATTCTCTCCATTATTCTCCATTAGTATTCCACGGGCCCGACTCCCCGCTTTGAAGTTTGCAGAGAAAATTCCGGCGTGGTGGACAGTAACTGTAACTCAGCTCGGTTCCAGCAGAGAGTGTTGCAGTGTGCAGCTAAATGGGCCAATTCCTCCCTGGACATGGAGCGTGCCAGAGCTGAACCCATAAGGCCTCCTCTGTGTTCTCTCATGTCCCCCTGTGCATGCTGCTGAGGCTGCTGGGAGTCCTCCGCGTGTGCGCTTGTATGCCTGTGCGCTTCCTGTGCGTTCACAGGAAAAAACGGGAAATGTTTGCGCCGTTCAAAAGAATTATATATATATATATGTATTTTTTAAATCGAGCCGCCTCACGCGCATTGGATTATGAATGCTGTAAAACCTCTCTCTCTTTTGTTCTTCGCTGTGTTGTCTCGGTTCCTTGCCCCCCGCCCCTCTTTCCTTCCACACCTCTCCTCCTCGTCCTTGCGGGTGATTAGAATGCAGCCCGGTTCTCCGTCTCCTCCCTCATTAGTCACACTCGGAGAAACCGGGGGCCGGACGCTGAATGCACAGTCGGCCTGACCCGAAGCATCCATCCAACACCACGTGGAACAACAACAACAACAACAACAACAAGGGCCCGGAGGATTCATCTGGGCTGAATAATGCATTTGGGAATATAATATAAGGACTTTTTTTCTTCCTTTGGCGGAAACAACAGCTGAAGAAATTTAAAGATTGTCATTGGGCGCTTAATAGGCTTCAACAAAGCCACGGCGGACAACCAGGAAGTCTGCCAGCGTCTCTGTCTCTCGCCCGCCCCCCACCGCGTCTGTCTCACCATGTCTCTCTCTCTCTTTCCTACACACCGACGAAGGCTGTCGCGGGGCCGGAGTCACAGTGTGGACAAAGTGAGATGGATGAAGCGCGTGGGCTTTGGCAGGAGGGACTGCAGCTAATTCTCTGATTGGAAACCTGGGTTCACAGGGAGAGAATCAGAGTCAGAGCACATCAGCGCTCCACAGAGCTGCGTGTGTGCGGTGTGCGTGGGTGGTGCGCCTCTGGAGGAGTCAGGAGGTGTGTGTCAAGTCAAAATGTCAGTAAAGTCAGAAAAAAATAAAAAAGACTTTTTGAGGTGATAAAGTGATTTACAACTTTCTCCAGCTCAGGTGACGACAGTAAGAGGAGAATAATAGTGGTCAGTGGTGAATCCATCTTCCAGCTGAGCAGCCAGCCTCTGCCCTCACCTAACCTCCCCCCCCCGCCCCCTCCACACCACTTCTCTTCCTTTTCATCTGACTGAGCATCCCCGAAGCTCCGCCTTTTTTCTTCTAGCCGATAGTATTCAGTAAATAAACCGATGGGAGCCCAGTCGGGAGATGGATGGAATCAGCTTGAAGCCCAACGAGCATCGTGGCTGTGATGTGTCCATGAATATTACATCTTCATCCAGAGAAATATTCCATATTCGCAAAAAGCAATTTAGCCAAAGAGACCATGTCCTCCATCTCAGATTAGTCGTGCGATTCTCAGTGATGTGTATCAGGTGCAATAAGCTCTTTTTTGGTGTGGGATTAGTGTTCGTACAGAAGCTTCTAGCTGAGCATGCTGGGAGATAACACCTCCACATCACAATTGTGTAGATGCCAGGTGCGACAGGGACCACTGCAGTGCGACCTTTACATCAGCCCAACATGCACCTTCGTAACAGACACCCTGGGGAAAATCGGCACAATATTTGATCCAGTCGCTCACGTTTGCATTAGGCTCGTCCTTATTTTTGAAATGTTCAAATAAATTAAAAGAAATATCCTCTCATTAGTTTCAAAATGATGAAAATACACCCTGTTTTACACATTTCAGGACAAAATTGTAATATTTAGAGGTTGCTCAAAGCGCTTGAGATTGCTTTTTCACCCTGAGAATCTGCATGGTGACTATGAGCAAGCAACCCTCTGCTCCTCTATTTTAGGCTTGGGGTTTAGGTTAGGGTTGGGTTAGGGTTAGGGGTTTAGGTTAAGGTTGGGGTTTAGAGTTTAGGGTTAGGGTCTGGGTTAAGGGTTAGTTTTAGGTTTAGGGTTAGGGGTTAGGGGTTAGGGGTTAGGGGTTAGGGGTTAGGGTTTAAGGGGTTAGGTTGGGGTTAGGATTAGGGGGTAAGGGCTTAGGGTTAGGGGTTAGGGGTTAGGGGTTAGGGGGTAAGGTTGGGGTTAGGATTAGGGGTAAGGGTTTAGGGTTAGATTAGGGTTAGGGGTTAGGGTTAGGTTAGGAAAATGAAACTTTTGAGGGGTCAGAGTATAGAAATGAAAATCTTTTTTTTTTTTTACTATTAAATAACGACCACCCTAGTGTGTATCTCAATTCACGCAATAATTGTCGGCGTGCATCTCGGCCCGACAGACAAAAGAGAAATCCGGGACGAAAAGAATAATTAAACATGCTGTGATAATTACTGAGACCCCGGAGGGTTCCTCTGACTCTGAACCCCCCACGCTGAGTGTGCAGAGTAAGACCCACAGTGACACACTTGCTGGGGAATGACGATGGACACTATAAACATAACAACATTAAAAAACAGCCCATAGCTCCGCCCCCAGCCACATCGAGTCATCTGTTGACTTTTGCATTCATTTTCCCTCCGTCTCCTCGCCTCTCTCACGTTACTTTGCTTTTTCGTTCCTTACTTCCTTCCTCGCCACTCATCGCTTCCTGCGGGCCCCTCGTGAATCACAACGTTTAGGCGTGGTCGCGTATAGAAAATCGGACTCACAGCGCCGGAGGCCGCACTGTCTGGGGAAAGGTCACAGCGGTTAACTACCTCACGTTTAGTCAACACTTACCTCTGCGACACCATCCAGACAGAGTTTACCGCGAGGTCATCTCCGTCTTAAAGTTCTCGGGGCGCAGTTTAGAGAAGTGGTGCGTGACCAGAACGAGCCACTTGGCCTTCTCAGACCTCCAACCTGAGCTATTCCGGGCGGTGGAGTGTTGGAATTATTCAACACGGAGTTATTCCTTTTTTTTTTTCCTTCAGTCTCACTTATCTCAAAGCTTTAAAGTATTTTTCTCAAACTCAGCTTCATCCCCTTTATCTGTTTCCGCTCCTTTGTGACTGCTGTAGATTTAATTAGACGGCATAGGCAAGTGATAATGACCTCTACCTGGACCGACCCCTTTTTTATACATGGAAAAAAAAAAGGTGTCCCGAATAGTTTGCATGTTCAGAAACGAAACTCTTTGGAAATCACTTTGTAAGGACGAAGCAATAAAGAAGCACATACTTCTTCAGGCTTCATGTTACACCATGCGGAATAGATGGGTAAGAAGTTCTAAATGCAGCTTTTTGTGTACTGCTGTGATTTAGGAGCAGGATGTGGGGCATTTTTTTTCCCGGGGGAGTATGGAGACATATTTAAATGTGGCGTTAATTCAGTTTGAAAAGAGTGTGTGGGCCTCCTGATGTGATATGGAGTGTGTGTGTGTGAGAAGAGGCATTTTTTCTACACTGTGGTCACTGAGCACCACACTGTGGTACACAACGGTTATTACCACTCACAACGCCATGTGTGTGTGTGTGTGTACATGAAGATGCAATAACCTCATGAGCATGAGTGCATTTTTTCTTCATGGACCATTTTACTGAGTGATTAAATGGCTACTTAGTTTTAGTTTCTTATATTTAAGTGTGTGTCATTTGTTGGGAGGCTACAGGGAGACCCTGAGCACAGTGTTAATCGGCTCATGTGTCACTTTCGGAAAAGCAAAGGCAAGTCTGGGCTGGAGAGCCATTGGATGTGACACCAATCGGGTTGAGGAGCTGGAGGAAAAGGAGCCAAATCACGCCTCATCAAGTTTTAGAATCTTAACAAAGGTAAAAAAAAAAAAAGGAGAATTGGAAATAATTCAACCTTATCTGCCTTTTTCTGGCATTTTTTTGTTTTGTGTTATAACCATTTATTATATTAGCTATAACCATTCTCCATCCCTGTGGCTCCATTCCACATCACACAGGTGACATTGTTGTGGTGTACTTTTGTCTAACCCCTGTCGCTCTGTGTGGTTTTGTTTTATCTCCGGGTGAGACACCGTGGCACTGATAGGGTCTGAGCTGAATTAGATCTGGCAGCCTTTGATGCCTGTATGAATAGCAATTGCCACCGGCTCAACATTTGAGTTCTCCTTAATGTGATTCTCTGCACTCTGCTGACCCTGACAGACGGAGAGAGAGAGAGAAGGATGCAGGAAGAGAGAGAGAGAGAAAAGAAAGAAAAGAAAGGAGGGATGATGCTGCATGAATAAATGAGGGCTGGATGAATGTAAATCATATGGAGTGCATGAATAGATTAATCGATAGGATTAAATGAGGGAAAATTAGAGGAGGAGTGAGAATAGTTTATTTCTCTCCAAGCTTTACAAAATAATCCCTCAGCAGGAAATAGTGTGTTTTTTTCTCAATTTATTTTGTGTATTTGTGAAGGATTTGAAGCATTTCTCAAGGAGTGCCAAGCAGTTATTTCCCGTCTGGGATTGACTTTTACTCCAACTACCAGTAATTGAACAAATATTAGATTTATCCACTGCTTCCCCAAAACCAGCAGGCATTAAAATCACAACAGACATTTGGTAACGGGCTGGATTCACAGGAATGATTTATCATTGGGTTTCCGGCTGCTGGCCCTGATAATTCAGTTTTCATGCTTCCTCCTGTATTTCCTTAATCTTCTAACAAATGCTCCAAATATGGTCAGTCTTTATTTTTTTCAGTCTGCTTTGGCTCCGTGATAAACTTGGTTTATTTTGGTCAAATTTATAAATCCTGGGTTGGATTGTAGTTTGCTCCTCTATCTAAACAAAAAAAAGGGACACATTTAAAGAAAACAAACTGAACAAAACCACAGCAGTGCCAACACCAACAGCATTTCGCACAAATGGTGGCACAGGAGTTTTTTTTTTTGCTAGCTTTTATAGCTTTCAGACCAGGTGATTCTCATTGTAGGTCTGATTGGCATCATCAGGTCAGAGCCATAGAGGAGACAGGGGAGGGCCAAACCTCTTCTTAATGTGTATATGGGCATTTGACTATTGTTTAGAAGGTAGTAGTATAAAGTAGTATAAACGTATAAAAACTTAATACATAATATAGATAAGATACATATAAGATACATTTTATTTAGTTATATTTAAGGTCTATCTAATCTAGGTCTAATCCAGCTCTCCATCCAGTCCAGTCTGTCTCTCAGATGTTTCATTTATAAAGAAAAACCCAGAACTAAACCAGCGTTTAACAAAACTGAATTTAGTTTAGTTTTAGTTAATAGTTAGTTTATACTAACTATTATTTACTACTATTTACTATGTATTCTAATTAAATTATTCAGTAATGTTGGTGCTGTAGTGTCAAGTTATCTCCACCAGAGGGCGGCGTTTCCTTTCCGACGGTTTGAATGACCATCAATCGTTTCCATGTCGTTCTCCATATGGGAGGAGAGACATTTGTTATACTGGCAAACGTGTGGGATAGGATGTGTGGCTTTTTTTTTATGTTTATTTTTTTATTTTTTATTTTTACTCCTAATTTAAAGTCATCTTTTAGTATACCTGTAGAACTGAAGAAGTTGGCACCTATATGTGCTAATTTCTGAAAGCATTCTTTTTTGGACAATGTGGCCTTGAAATTTGGTTTGCTGACTTGGACCAAATCCAAACATATCATCTGTTACGACTCTATATTTGCAAAGAGAGACCGCTCTCCGTCACAGGCTGCTGAGCAGCTGCATCGTTGATGCACTAGATACATTCGCAATCACTGTGGGCCAAAAGCAGTGGCTGTCTAACGAGCTGAGAGAGGCTGTAAGTCATAGGCCAATGAGATCTAATAGCTGGAGCAGATTTATATCCATCATGTAGAGAATCCCCCCCACCCCCCGGGGCGTCTGCTGCATCCCTTCATCTCAGCCGGAAATGAGCGTCATTTTTTAACCTGCCATTTCTAATGCCACCAGAGATTGTGTCAGGGTGCACTTTAGATTAGGTCGACGCCCGGGAGCCGTCTGTGTCTCGAATAAAGCTGAATGATGTGCTTAATGTTTTTTAAATTGAAGTACCGAGAAACCATGGTTAAAAACAATGTCCTAAAAGAAGCTCAAAAAGCTCTCTAGGGCAAAGTTGAATGATGTTTTTTTCCAAAATATAAAATTATTGAACTGTAGCTACTTCAAAAGGGCCTCATGGAAATCACTGAACTGAAACATCTGCGGATGAAATATTCAAAACTTAAGGACATTTTTTAGAGTTCATTTATAAGAGATTACTTATAATTATACTTATTTTATCCAACACAAGGTTGCTGGGACAAGTAAAAAAAAAATGAAATTCTAAATTTCTTTCTTTTTCAGAAAATATTACAAAAAAAACATCAACATCATAACTTATAAAACGGTGGTTCATTGATTTAATTTTCCTCATGTTATGTCATATATGTTTTCCATTGTGTTTTAGTGCATTGGTTGTAATACTCCATCATGGACAGCAGATGTCACTGCTACCCTTCATTTTTTTTGCTTGCTGTTCATGGTTGTAGCATATTTAAATATATATATATGTATATATATATATATACATATATATATATTGCATTCATCCATAAAACAAATGTGAGGAGATGAAGTTTTGCGTCAGTAAAAATTATTTCTAGAATAAAAGACTCTGACCTGCAGCCAATCGCATGATTGCGTCCACTGCATCCATTTATTTTAATTGTCCCTTTTCACAAAATAGCCTTTGAGGTATTTCATCATCATAGAGCCCGAAACATAAAAAAAAAACAAAAAAAAAACACATTATTATTCTTCACATCATGTGAGAGCTCCAGCAGTTTCTGAGGGGAAAGAAGTATTGATTGGAATCCTGCTACTTTCATGCAGTTTGGCTTTTAGAGTTGTTTACTTTCACCACACAATTCATCCACTCTCCCAACCAAAAAAAAAAAAAAAACACTCAATAATGATGTAATAATATGGTTGAATGAATTGCACAGAATCCGAATCCGTGCGGCTTCATCTTCGACGTCTCCTTAGCAACCCAACCGCGTTTGCAAGTAAGATGAGATGCACCTTCACTGAAGTGTGCCCAGAGGTTGTGGATGGAGGAGAATATTACATGCATGCCAATAATTAGAGTATTACAAAAGAGAGCTGTAACCGCTTTTTCTTTTCCCATTGAATAAAGAGTGAACTAAAGGGGAGCGGTGTCACCTTGAAGGTCACATGGTTTCAGAGTTTTCTTTCTTTTTAAAGGTTGCATTGACAGGAAATCAAACGAACAGTAAACAGAGCGTACAGGGAATTTACTCATCCCCTGCGGCAGGTCAGAATAAATATGAAAAATATCAATCAGGTACAAAGACTCATTTCATATTTCTAAACATTCAGACGTGACACTCCTCCACAACTTCTTCACTTTTTGAACTCATGACCTCATTGGTCAAATTCTAAAGAGATCCAACGCTTTGTTTGCATAATTATGGATTCACCTCAGAGACATGATGTAGTGACTAAAAATCAGCTGAGCAAGTATTTTTTTGATTTTTGATTCTTTGCAGAGAAAAGCTTTGGTCTTAATTAATAAGTCTTAGTCTTAATAATTGATTCAACAAATCTGAGGATGGGATTAGAATGAGTGGCGACAGTTTTACTCGTTGTGTGTGTGTGTGATTGGCACGACGCACCGCCCCCCCACACACCCTCGCCCTCCTCCTCCTCCCCCCTCCTCCGTCTCCCGGAGCTCGCTGTGATCCAGGCAGACTCTCCGTTTCTCTGTCCGAGGATCGCGTCCACCTGCCCGGTCAGAAAGTGTCTCTCCTCCCGCAGCTGATCCCGAATCAGTCCCAGAGCAAAGCTGGAGCCCTACATCATGACCATGTACAAGAGGAAGCGTCGCAACCGCCGAGGCTGTGAGTTCGCACGTGCATCATCGTCACCATCACCATCATCATCATCATCACCACCTGAGAGGACATGATCCTCAGCTGAGGTGCACGAGCTGTGCACGTCTGGAGGAGAAGCGTTAGAAAGCACAGGTTTAAGTTTTAAACCTTTAAACTCAGATCTGGTTTGAGGTTGTTAGACTTGAACGGTGTGTGCCTGTGGGTGTGTGTGTGTGTGTGTGTGGAGTTAAATCTCACACACCGTGTTGTGTGTGTGTGAGTCGCTGGATCCTTCCTCCGTGTCTGCTGTGATTTTCTCTTTGTGCTGAAGTTGTCATAAATTGTGTTGATGTGCAGCGTTATTTTGTGTGTGTCTGTGTGTTTGTTGGATTTTATATCTGTAAAGGTCATAAATGAGGTATGAGACTTGTCCTGCTGGAGCTTGACGTATACTCACTTTAGTACACTTGTATAATCAATATAATAATATAGAGATGAGCTGATGGAATAATGTATAATGATTTATTTCAAGCCAAATAATCAATAATGAATTTTGAATATATTTCCACGACAGTAAAGGGAATATTTTAGGATTAATGACGGGAGGTTTTCTAGCCTAAATAATGACATGGTGAATGAATTGATCCAGGAAATAATTAGCAGATTAACCGGTGGATGTGTTGATACGGATGGTATTAGGCAGCCCCACTCAGATGGCAGCCTGTTAGATTATTTGAAGCATATGAATATCAGACTCCATGAATATTCCAAAGAGCCATGTTTCCTCAGATAAAACCAAAAAAGTGAAGACACCTCAAATATGAGACAACTGTCAGTCTATATAGCGCAGTATGATGTGAAATGAGTGACTGGATAATTAGGTCAACATGTTGTTGACACAAAATCCTGCAGGTGCACAGGGTTGTGCCTCCAATGCTGTACATCTGCAAGCTGCGTGTGCTGGGATACAGTATATGCAGCTTTCTGCATATTTGCATATTTGCGGATATATGCCGCTTTCTGGATATTTGGAGCTTTCTGGTTTATATGCAGCTTTCTTCAGATTTGCATATTTCTGGATGTATGCAGCTTGTGCACGCTGTCAAGACAGGGGGCAGAAAGTCCTCAGCCAAGGAGAGGGACCGCAAAAAAAAAAAAATCTGTGACTCTCTGCAGGGGCTCGGATTGGCGGAGAGGTGGAGCTTGTTAAGGAGAATGTTGTGTTCCTTTGTCAGCCAGCAATTAGTCCACGGAGACACACAAAGACACTGAGTGTCTGCTGGTGTTGCGTGAGACACTCGGTTTCCTTTTTCCCCCTTGCATTTTCTAAGCCTATTCTAGCTATACGGCCGTAGCCGTAAGTAAATGTTGAGAATATGAAATCCCAGGTCTCCACATTCGGAGCCTCATTGGGTGTGAGGACCAGCACCATCAAAACCCAGTGGCTCCACACCAAGTCATAGGAGAATAGGATTTTCTTAAATGCAGCACATAGTGCAGATTTTTGCTTTGTTCAACGCGTGACAGTGAAGAGGTTTGTGTAGGTGTAACTTTTGGAAGCATTTTTTTGTAGTTGACTATTTATTTTCTTGGCCCCAGTAGCTTTCATTAGGAAACTTGCAGCGGAGATGTGATGAAAATGGAAAAAAAAAAAAAAAAAAAAAAAAACTGTGTAGGCTCCGGTTGTGTAGTAATTAGAGAAGGATTGTCTCCTTTGCTGTGAGGAAGGTGCCGCGTGAACACATCCCCGTGCGGTAACACCCAGCGGCTGATTTATCTCTGAGCTTTTCCACTTTGTTCTTCACCAAGGTGAGCCCCGGCTGGTTCAATTACTTTAATTAGGGTTGAGAAAAAGAAAAAAAAAATCATGCGAGTCTGAGCGTGAGCTGGTGTATTTGAGTCCATAAATATTTAAGATCTTGCAGCTCAGGAATCTCAACAGGAGATCAAATGGGGGTTCCAGCCTTTTGCACTGCAGGGGGGGGGGGGACTGCTCTCTGTGCATGTTGCAATGCATGCTGGTCCGTGTGCGGCGTGAAGGAAGAACCTCTCCTGAAAATTGATCCGACAGAGAAACTCACTCTGGAGAACGTCTTATTCCACCCTGTCTTGTCTTTGTCACTTCTCATTACAGTCCGAGTTATGGGTGTGTGTGTGTGTGTGTGTGAGTGTGTGTCCTCCCTGCATCTCGTTTTTTTTTTGTTGCCTTCCAGACAAGACTTTTTTATATTTAGCTCCACGTTGCCCAGAATTTCCCTAACATGCCCGCCAGGAGGAAAACAAATCACATGCATCCTATTCCTCCGCTGTGATTTTCTTGAATAAACCAGAAGCAGCTACGGAATATAATCCGGTCCAGATGATTCGGCGGCCTCCTGCACCTCAGATGCAGTTTCTGCAGTTTAGAAATTCACCGTCTTTGCCTTCACTCCTCCTCCTCTTTTTTTTTTTTTGGTTTTATATATATATATATATCCTGGACTCTGCTCTGTCCTGAAAATGTGACTTCATCTGTCAGAGACGGACCCTAATGAGACCCGGCCATCGAGGATGAAAAATAATGTGACAGAGCTGTCACGGGATGTCGACCCCCCCCCCCCCCTCTCATCATCGCCCCCCCCCCCCCCCTCTCATCAGTGTGACATAAAGCAGAGCATTCAGTCACGCACACACACACTCACACACACGGACATTTTCAGTGACAAAACAATCAAACGTAGATGACACCTAATTATCCATATTCCCGGTGTGCGATAAGCCTCTGGAGAGGGAGGGGGGGGGGGGGGGGTCAAAAGGGGGGGGGGGGGGGGGGGGGGGGGGGGGGCTCTTATAGCACCACAGCAGGATTTATTGTCCTTATCGCTGAGAAGCAGAATATTGAGAGGCTTCAGTGAGCGATGTGTATTCATATTGAATTGAATGTGCCCGCTTGCACCGGCGAACCATTTGGAGGAGGGATAAAAAAAAAATGTGTCTCTGTCAATTGTCCCAGCGACACATTTCAGATAATAGGAAGTTTTCAGCAGTTTGCAGAGTCGGATCCAGCCAGCGAGTAGACGTCACGTAATACATCTGAATTAAGGAATGGCAGGATGTGATTTTCTTGTTTTTTTGTCGTCGCTGACGTGCCTGGGACAAGGATGTGAAAGCAGACCGTTGGAAAATCCCTCGATAATGGTTTCTTCATTCATTTATGCATTTATTTCGTTTCGACGGCCACCCTGAAAAATATATATTATATATCGATAGCGTTTTAAAATGTTCTTCCGGGTAAAGATACCCAGTTGGCATTCTTCAAACGTAAAAGGGCTGCGACGTGATAACCGTTGTTGCTTTGTTAATTACGCCGTGTGACGCGTGTGACACAGATTACACATTTACAGCAGAAGCAAAAAACCAACTACAACGTTTGGTTGCTGTGATTTTCTCTGGCTGAGGAACATTTTGATGGAGAAACGAGTTAGTGGGAAATGCAAATTGAGGCTTTTGGTGTTCTTTTCAGCTCCTCTGCCCCAGCAGCCGAAGAACGAGGCCATGAGTCATTTGGTGGGTTATGATTTCTTTTATGATTCATTCAACCTTTTTGGAACGCCTTTTTTTTCTCCTTTTTTTTGAATCTCTATTGTGATTGACGTCACGTGGATGGACTTCGCTGGCCCTAAGGTTCCAACGATCATCTTCATCGCTACTCGGTGAAAAGAAAAAGGAAAAAAACCTGGGCCAAATGAACCGGCGGAATCTGGACCCAATTAAGAGTCTGAAAAGGAAACTTTCATGCAGAAGGAAATAGACGCGAAGGAATCTGCCCACACTAATACAAAGAGGCTCTTTGGCTCACAGAGACACAATCTATCCCCCTCTTTCTCTCTCTCTCTCTCTGCTTGACCTTGTGGCGACCCCTGCCACCCCGGCCTGATGGCTCTCTCCTCTGAATCCTCTTTTATCTGGTTCCGTCTGAGAGAGAGACGGGAGGATAGAAGAAGGACCGCTGTCACTTTCAGGTGTACACAGAGGGATAAGCTCTTTTTACCCAGCATGCATTTCCTCATCCAAGCCTCTCCCCTACGCCGTACGGCTCAGTTTACAGCCTCGATATATATATATTCAATGCCTCCGCTTGCATCTCTCTGCCTGTTATTCATCCCTCGCTAATACAAAAAAGAGGAGAGGCAACAGGACGGGCTCACAGGGGACGCGCGGCAGCCAAACGCCTCGTAATGAGCGTCCTCTGAAAGAGAGAAATGGGACGTGAGAGCGAGTGACAGACCGGCGATGGTGGGATGCGATATCGTCTGGTCCGAGGGGCTCATGCCAGAGGAAAGCGAAGGAGGGAGAGAAAGAGACGCTGAGGGATGGGGGCCAGCCGAGGGGAGAACAGGAAACATGGCCGACGCTGGTCTGAGGGGGACTGAGAAGTAAGGGAACTAATGAGGGCAATAAAACACACGGGCAGGTTTCTACAGGGAGCCACAGATGCTGGCTTAGTTTTTTTTCCTTCCTGACAGGGCAGCACAGGTTTGTCTTCCGTGATTATTAGTGCTCCGTGCCTCCCGTTACCAAGGATTCTCTCCCGGCTGCTCGGACCTACGGCAACATCTACCAGAAATATTTATTCAAACCCGCGACCTCAAAAAACTGCATCAGGTGCAGCTGCAAGGCCGAGACCGTGGTCGTTTTTGTTTTTAACGGTGCAACGGCCCCGAAGTCGCCTTGTGCGACCCGGCTGCAGATTAAGCAATAAAAAAAAGAATGTCCCAAAGCAAAACATGGAATAAAACATGTTCTAAACTTCTAATCTTTTATAATCTCACACTTACGCGAATTTAACCTCACCCCTAACCGTTTATGGACGGTTTTAGCTTTTTTTTTTTTTTTTTTTTTCATTTCCTTTTTATTTTAACCCACTGGCTCCTCTCCCGGTAGGCACTCAGACTTGGCACAACAACACAAGGACCTTGCAGCACCCTTGGCGATGCGCAGATAGCGATCCCACACCTGATGGTGCATTTTTCTTTTTCTCTCTGCCTATAACAGCTGCCTATAAATCAAAGCTCCCCTTTGATTTTTTTTTTTTATATTTTTTTTCTTTTTTCCCGCGACATTAGCGAACGTGTCCTCCGATGCTGAGGCTTTGTGTGGTGCATATTTAAAAGCCGCATTAAAAAAATTTCCCACTGTGGGGGAAAAAAAAAAAAAAAGCAAAGTGCTCCAGGAGATTTTTTTTGACTCCCTTTCGAATGAAGTAGTACTTTAATGCTGCCGTGCGTTCAGGTAGCGCTTTGAGCGATAAGCCGATCCGTCACCAGAATCATCAGCCTCCGCTCAGAGGAAGGATTTTTTTTGGAAGAAGAAGAAGAAGGTGTTGCTCTCATTGACAGTTTTGAATTATTGTGGGTCACACTGCAGGGGAGAAAACCTTGGAGTGGATTTGCAGTGACTGAAATCCTCCGATACGACCTGCGGTGTAGGGGGGTGCTGAGTAGAGCATATTTATGAAAGAACACCTTGGCGCCTTCATTTCACACCCTACTTTTCAATAATAGAAAAAATATTCTATTCTAAAGAGTAGTTATAGGCAGATCTGTAACTGGTGTGTAGATTCAGTTATTACATGGTCAACAGAGCTGTAATTATACTTGAATATATACGATGACACACATGAAACCAATCCTTAATGTGTTTCATAAAATATTCATGAAGTATTCATAAATGTTAAAAAATGTCTTTCTTCTTATTGTGTGTATGTGTGTGTGTGTTTTTGCAGACATCAACATGGCGGGCGAGCCCAAACCTTACAGGTCTAAAACCGGCAACAAACGACCACTCTCCGCCGTCTACAGGTGAGACTCATGCTGATGTCAATGCGCAGTAATATTTAGAATATGAAGGCTTGTGTTTTTGTGTGGTTGTTGTGAATTTCCAATTGAGTTTTTTTTTTTTTAAACGCTCTCCACCTCTCTGACCGGATTGCTGAGCAGCGGCCCGTAAAGCTCAGAGGAGATGCCGTTGTTCCAAGCATCATTAAACATTAGCCTGATTCATTTTGGCCCAAACACATCCTCTGGTCATAAACCCATCAAAGCGGCGGAGTTTGTTTACCCCACGTTAACACAAGCAATTTTTCTTTATTTTTTTTTTCCACACCAAGTTTGTCCATTGGAAAAGTTCAAAGTTCAGCCCCCTTTTTTGTATTGGTGTTGTTTTTTTTTGTTAATGGTGCTGCCCGTCTTATTTCGCTCATTTGTTAATTTGTGCGTTGTGTTGTTCTAAGGCCTAATTTGCATTCTGTAGCTGCTGCTGAAAACAGCCAGGATGTAATATGGTCATTATGGAAGAGGAAGTAGCGAGGCCAAAACCAACACAACTCTTCTTCTAAATTAAAATACACAACGCATTAATACTCATTATTATTCCTTTGAGAGACCAGCTCCTTCCTTTCTTTTCTCCTCTCCTCTTTATTTTTATTTCTCTCTTTGAATTCTCCATCACTTGCCATCCTGAACATGTACTCCACATTGATTTTTATTTTGCTCTCTCCAGGGTCGAAGAAAAGATATATATATATATTTTTTTTCATTCTCTGAGTGTATTTTCCACTCTGAAACTTTTTCTGCGTCCTTGTGGATCCAAAATGGCTCCTCTTTGCACCACCTCTCCTTATATCCGTCTCTCTCTCTCTCTCTCTATCTCTCTCTCTCTCTCTCCCTCCCATAGCGGCTATGACTTTGACTACGACTACTACAGGGATGACTTCTACAGCAGGTGCGTGTCCTTCACATCATGTCAACAAAATATGAGACTTTACAAAAAAGTGTAATATTATTATAATGTCTTTTTCTGCAGGCTCTTCGACTACCATGGCAGAGTGGCCCCGCCCCCCAGAGCCGTGATCCCCGTCAAACGCTCCAGAGTGCTCGCTGCCTCCACCCGCCGTGGGAAGAGCTTCCCCAACAAATCTTCCTCCTCCTCCTCCACCTCCTCCAGACCTCCCACATCCTCCCCCACCTCCGGCCTCAAACGTAAGTACTGTAAGGTGCTTTTTTTTCTTTTTTTAATTACTCGTTTTGTGTTTACACTGGAACCATCCCATTCATTTTATTTATTTTTTTCCCCCCAAAGAACACAACCTAATTATGTACATAGCAGTCTGTCATTCCAAAAAAAAAATGACGGTAGAATGAAAATCTCCAAACCATGGCTCTGAGAGATTCAGCCGTGCCACTATAAACAAAAAAAAGATTTAATTCTCTTCGCACTAAAAAAATAACGCTAAATTCACAAACACAAATATAATCTGCGGTTTCTGAGCAAACAGCGTTTTTCCCTTCACCCACGGAATTCGTCTGGATCTCATTTTCTCCTCTGATGGACTGGAGATGCATTAGAACGTTCCTAAATGTAATTAGCGTGAGATTGGGGCGCATCATCTCCACGGAGCTGTGGTCAGCCATTTTTTTTTGTTTTTTTTCCCTCTCCTGAACCTCGGAGCCTGTGTAATTGTCCACAGTGTTTGTTTGTTGTTGCCGGTGTTATCGGGCCCAGCAGCTTGGTGAGGTCTGTCAGTAGAACCCAGTACAGTTGGCATTATATCCTCTCTTTAAAACCGAGTCAATGAAAGTCTGTCTCAGCTGCTATATATGTTTAGGAGACTAATTCGCCCTCTGGCAGGAGCGTGAAAAAAAAATCACAAATCTCAAAAAACAGCAGGTGGATTAGTGTGGGCAGTTTGAAAACTGCTCGTGCTGTGCTGTGCTGGGAAACAATTCCCTGGCGGGGGAATAATGAAAGAGCTGTCAAATGGCTGTGAGTTTCTTAAACTTTGGAATGTGACCCATCTGGTTGTTTAAACAAAAACAAAAACCCTAACCCTAAATATTAAATTCAAGTATTACGAGAATGGGGAAAGTAATTATAATGATAATAATGTCCTCAGATTTGTGGGGAAAAAACCTTTGCAGACCTCCATGCTGGTCACTTGTCATCATCTAATTGGAGTCTGTATGGCGTCAGTTCCAAAACTCTTTGTCCTGTTTAATCTTCACAGACCGGTACCACGCTTCTGCATGAGCTCCTCAAAAGCCAGATCTATTCCTCCTTTCTCTAAATCTGTACCCAAACTCATTCAACGACCCAACGGTATTTGTCACAATCTTGGTGTGGATGAAACCATGTTGGGATTAGGACGTGTGGGTGTTATTTTTGGTTTTTTCTCTCTCTCTGCAGCTTAGGGTGACTGATAGCACAAAGAGCGGGAAAAAAGGGCCTTGAGGCTGCGATAAATTACAAACCGTTCCGCACTTTCTTATCGCCGGAGAACAACTCGTAAGCTGTGGCCCACGGTGGGCTCAGATAACGCCGGAATAAGGGCCGCATTTATGGAAGTTGCTTTGTACACATGTGGGGCAGGGGATACCCAGAAGCAGATAGGGAGAGATATCACACTTTATCCTCCTTTTTTTTTTTCTTTCCCACAAAGTCAATCTGTTCATCCCTGCAGTGGCTGCTTCACAAAACCCACTTCTGGGGATTTCAACATAGTACAAACGTATATAATCGCCTCAATACGGCATTCTATATCCCTTTCTCTTTCTTTTTTTTTCGTGTGCACATTAAGCGTCCGTTTTAAAGAAATGCCAAATACCAAAGAAACGTGCGTGTTGTTTGTCCGGATGATGTGTCCGACGTTTTTTTTTTTTTTTTTCTTTATCATGCTCAGAGCGTGGAACTTTTATGTTTTATGCATCAGTTTGGCTCACACGCAACAGACGTAGGGGGAGCACTGCGTTGTGATGCGGCGTGGGTGTAAATATGCGCCAAAAAAAAAAAGATAAATAACTTACAGCGACACGAGGCAACAACAGTTTTTCGATGCTGTTCGTGTCTCTCTCCTGAATCTGGATGATCTGGCCCAGGCTTTTACAGGAAGTGCTGGGTTTGTTTACCGAGCACTCATCCGTCCTCTCCGCGGCGCTGACAGAACCTGAGGTGTCAAAGAGAATTTGATGTGCCCTTCTCCACTTCTTGCGTTTGGGTGTGTTTTTTTTTTTTTTTTTTCCCCTCCTCTCTCCACACTGACACATTTCGGGTTCCTCATTACTCTGTGGTCCTTAACCAGCTCCGCGAGAGTGGCCAAATTGAGTAAACAGTGACGTCCTTCACTTTAATTTCCCCTGCGGTTGTTATTTGGCGATGAGATATCAGGGTTTTAAACTTTAACGACACGATTCGGTTACACCTCATTTATCCAAATCTCAGATATGAAGCGCGGAGTCAACGCCGAGACCGAAAAGCAGAGCGTATTCTCGAGGCAGGAAATGTGCGGTGGTTTTAGTAAAAAAATAAAATTCCATTATCAATATCTCATAAAAAAATTAACTGTTAAACCACATCATAATAACTCTCCGTTTGTGTAACAGTTTCTTTTCTGCCGGCCACGATGAGCACGAGGTGTTTTCTACGACAGCGCCGCTCAAATACTTTATATCTCAGAGATGTCAGCCAGCGGTGGGCGAAAGCCTTCGCCCTAATCCTCAAATTGAAAAGCAGCAGGCTCGCAGCTTCAGTGGGCAAACTCTGCAGCTGTGAGATGTTCTTCCCGCAGGCAACTGTGACTCACAGATGATTGGATATCCAAAAATGCAAAAAAAACTGAGCATATTAACAGATGACAGCGTGCAGCCGGTAATTAAACTGCATGAGGCGGCTGCATCAATAGAATGAGAAAATGAAATAAAAAATAATAAAATCATTTAAAAAATAAAATAAAAACCCCCCAAAACGTAAAAGTGGCTACAAATGACGACGTTCTGATTGTGTTTTTGTTGTTGTTGTTGTTGTTGTTGTTGTGTGCATCAGCAGTGAAGACGGACCAGCTCCAGACCATCAAACGGGAGCTGACTCAGATCAAGACGAAGATCGACTCTTTGCTGGGACGCCTGGAGAAGATTGAGAAGCAGCAGCAGCGAGTGGAGTCTGGTGAGGAGCAGACACATACACATATATGTATAAAAGTATGTGCTTTCAAAAAACGAAAACTTTACCATACTTGAAATCATTTTATACATTTTTATACACGTCCCCGGTTATAATCAGATTCTCCTTTATGGATCCACTAAATATGTTTATTATTATTATTATTATTGTTATATTATCTCTCTCACGCAGAGCTGCTGCATTGTCTCGGTCCACTGGTCGAATTTATCCGCAGTGAATAGAAATTTCACTTTTTCTTGTGCCTACACACCTCAGTAGGTTCTCCTGAGTGCTGTTTGATGCGCTCAATTAAACATTGGGTTGGATTTCCAAAAATAGTTAGCGTGCCTTTGTCAGTCAGAGTCTACTCCTGCTTCGTTCGGCCCTGAAATCCCTGGAGTTTGATGGAATGTAGAAGATTGAATTTATGATGTGGACTGAAATTTTGAAATCTCCTTTGTCTCAGAGTCTCAGATAAAGTATGAGGACAACTGCGACTCCATGCACGACGGGTCGGTGTCAGAGACGGCGGAGAACTCCGGGGAGGAGGCCGGGGAGGTGCAGCTGGAGGAGGAGGAGGACGAGGACGAGGAGGAGGAGGAGGTGGGGGTGGAGCAGGAGGCGGGGGAGATGACGGATGGAGGGGAGTACGACTACAACGAGGAGGGCAGCCAAGAACTGGTAAGAGGGAGGAGAAGGTGGGGGGGGGCGAGAGAGACAGAGAGAGATAGAGGGTGACGAGGCACCTTGGGGAGCTCCTTCTATTTCATTTCTCCGGAATTATTCATGGTCACAGATCAGACAGTTTCTCCCTGCCGAGCCTGGCTCCAAACCGGGGGAAACATGGCTCTACACAGTCTCACACACGCACACACGCACACACAAACAGAGAGAGATAGAGGGTGACGAGGCACCTTGGGGAGCTCCTTCAATTTCATTTCTCCGGAATTATTCATGGTCACAGATCAGACAGTTTCTCCCTGCCGAGCCTGGCTCCAAACCGGGGGAAACATGGCTCTACACAGTCTCACACACGCACACACGCACACACAAACACACGCGCGCACACACATGCTTTTAGGCTATAATTAAAATCAAAAGCATTTCAGACCCAGGGTTTCTGGGCATTTTAAGCCTGGCTTTCCGTTATATTACATTTATGAGCCATCATCCATCCTGAGCATGCATCTCGCTAATGGACGTGGACTTTTTTTCTTTTTTTTTCAGAGACGCGTGTGCGTCTCCTGAAGGTCACGCTGATCACTGTCTGTGATAATGTTCCACACGTTAGCGCCGGCTGTGATTTAAACCTCTCTCTCTCTCTCTCTCTCTCTCTGCCTTTTCAGATAGAGAACCATGTATCGGATATTGACAACTGAGATCAGGTAAGATCTTTAAACCGAGTGTCTCTGTGGTTCCACCGAGCCGCGACTCGAGCTTCTCTAAACATCGCTTAATCATCTGCTAAGCCATAAGCTCCGTGACATTTTGAGGAGCGGCTCCGCTGAAGGGCGGCTAAGGCCGGGTTCGATACAGGAAGCAATAATGGGGTTCCAATGGTCCAGAACTGCCCATAAAACAACATGCATCTGTGGGGGGAGGGGAAGGGGGCAATTTATTATTTTATTTTCAGGTTTCTGATTGACAACAATAGATGATTACCTTTTTCCATTCCTCTATCTTTAATGTAGTTTATTTTCATTTCACTTCGATTTTTATCCTCCACAAATATGTAGAAACCTCCCAGTTTCCTCATATCCAGATGTCTGACTCCATTTTTTTTCCAAAATTCTCTCAGTGGCAAACTCCCCAAATCTCCTCGGCAAATACATTTAAAACCCAGACAATCTCACGCCAGGTTGTGAAGCATATTTGAATGTTTTGCTGGCGGGGCCGAGCCGGGCTGGAGAAATCCCACTGAGGAGAACCTCAGTGAGTCGTGTCCAGGAGGATTACAGGGGCCGACACATTTCTGCACTTGCGGCAAAATATTTCTGAGGCCATGCCACACAAAAAAATAGCTAAAAGCTTTAAAACATCCTCCGCCGATTGACAGCTTCATAAACGGCCTCCATCTTTGAGGAGGAGAGGTAAAACGTGTTTTTCTCCACTTCAGGGCGGGGGACACCTCGACTGGTTGGCGCTACAATTCATCGTCATCTTCAGGAGACAGAAAAACATCTCTCAGCCCCTTCCGGACTGTGAGCTGCGTGTCGGAGAGTTGCTGAATCCCATTGAGACGCCCAACCGTGCCACACAAACCCCCAGTGTGATTTGCTCCCGATGGAAAATGTATTCTCAAGCCACTTTAATGCATCAGTTGACCTCATGGATACTTTTTTGCGACTTCTATCCACACGTGATTATACTATACAAAAAAAAAAAAAAAATATATCAATTGTTGCCATGTTGTTGATCAATTTGCTGTCGCTTTTGTTAAAATGTGTTTGCGCTGTAATTTCACAAATGTATTTATTTTTTATTATTGCTCATAAAAAAAAAAGAAAAAGAAAAAGCACTCATTAAAGTCAGCATGATGGAAACTGAACAGATAAAACCAGAACTGACCACTGGCCATGGATTATTACTTCACTTATAAAAAATGTCCTGTACTTCAGCAGGGCAATTATAATTAACCTGATTTTAAATAAATTGCGGCCGATTGAATTATGTCAGCAGTGATTTGGTTCCAGCATGCTCTACTGTTAATCTTTCACAGCCTCCGCTAAGATGTGAGTGTTAGGAGGAAGTTGTTGCCAAAAAAAAAAAAACACACTTTGGGCCTGTCTGCCTGATTCAGTGCCGTTTGTGATTTAATGAGTTGGATTTTCAGAATTTTTGAAAAAAAAAATCCTCTTTGAGCTGTTTGTGGATTCCAGTCAGGCAGATAGCTCTAGTCCCTAATCTCCACTTTTTATTTTTATCGGCCCCTGACACATCCACTCCAGAGCAGTCAAGGTCAATTAAATCACTTTAATAGCAATTCTGGCAATTTAACTAAATAATAGCTATTCTGGCATTTCAAACATTTCTCCGATAATCCAGAAAAGCCTCCGTCCAAAGTTATTATTAGCTCAGTGTCAGAGTATATTAGTCATGCAATCTTTCACACCTTCTAACCTCTTTAACAAAACCATTCTGTTCAGTTTGGGTCGTATCTGCTCAGAGGCTGCAAAGATAAAAAAAAAACAACAACTTATCATCGTGTAACACATTGTTCATTCCACGTGAAGGAAAAGTCACCTCGCACAACTTCCCAACAGACACACACACACAGTTCAACCCTGGCTCTGCTGCCCGAAAAAAAAACAAAAAAAACAACTACATAGAATAAAGTAAAAATAACGATAATGTCTTGCAGCTCAATCAAAATAAGTGTCTGGTAATGATAATGTGTAATATTCAGCACTATTTTTGTATTAAAAAAAAATGTTTTAATGGAAATGGCGCTGCTACATGTTTATCTTTTTTTTGTTGCTGGTAGCCTGTTATTTAATGAACAGTACGGTGATGTGTCAAAAATATTTTGCAAAAATATAAGAAAAAAAAATCATTCATTGCTTTTGACTGTTGTATTTTATCTGGGTCACTTTCAAACATTTTTGGCTCCACCATCATTTTTTAGTTTACCATTGTAAATAGTGCATATCATGTTTATTTTCAATACGAGTAGACTAAAAAGAAAAAAAAATGACATTTTATTATGTTTAAAATAACACTGAAATAATATACTGACAGTTTGTTGGAATTGTTGTGGGTTTTAACCAAAATTGTGGGGCTGGTAGAGACGTGTAACTGACAACTGTTGTATAGAAATGTACATTTTTTTGTAAAGATATTTTTATCAAGAGGCATGTTTACTGTAACTTTGTATTTTCAGTTCATGTATTTCAAAAAAAAAAAAAAAAAGAAGACAAAAGACGTGATCTTCCAACTGTTGTAAGGCTCGAAAAACCCATCGTCGTAGATAACTATTTGTGTTCTTTTCAGTCAATAAAATGTTTGTGTCATATATTTAACAAATGTCAAATGTTTCACGATGACCGACGCTTTTATTTTACAAATAAACATGAACTGAAGGACAAAGAATCCTTTGGACCTTATTTCTATTGTGACATGATCATTACGAACAGAAGGTACTGTATGTAAATAATTGGTGCATCAATAAGACGTGCCACTTAAAAATCCATTCTCTCCATTCGTGATGGCGCATAAAGGCCACTCACTTCATCTTGATTTACAGAGTTGATTATGCAGCACATGTGGAGGCGGTTGTCATCAGAATGACACCCGAACAAGTTTTGCCGCACGCTGTTTGAATACCTGTCAGTCGGCACTAAACTGGAAGCCAGATTGTCAGGGCGTGTTGTGGCTCATGGAAGCAGTCACGCTGGCGGCCAGTAAACGTGACACCCCCGTGCTCACTGGACCGGGAGATTTCTCCCACCACGGTATGACCGTGTCCACCTGAGGTAGATTATTAGGAGCTGTGGCAAACGTTCTTTAATCTTGAATTCCAGCTTTAGGTCAACAGCTCAAATCTCAGCATTTCACTGTATGAGACGGCTTAAAGATTTTTAGCCCAGATATTGTTTTGATAGATTATTTTTTTTTTTTTTACCCTTCACTTGCCTGACCTGCCATGCTAGAGAGACCGCTAACCTCCAGGATATCAGTCGCGCAGAAACACATGCAATTAATGCAGTAAAAAAAAGGCGTTTTTTATTCACAGGGAAGGCAAAAGCGACAACAAAAAAAAAAATCGTTCTATAAATGAGTCTTTGCGGGACTTCAAGCACGGCGACGCATCATTCCCGCCTCAACTCTAATCCTATTACCTCCTTGTTAGATTACAACATTAATGTCCTTGAAGAAGCTCCACTGCGTCACTTTCACGCTGTAAAATGTAGGTGGGCAGCAACAGATGGTGCGTTTAAAGCCCCCCAGTAAAAAGGTAGCGCACTAAGGTTAATGAGAGCCAGCGTCACTGCTGCACACAATTAACCCGCCGGATCACACACACGCCGCCAGTGGCAGCATGATGGCACACAGCTGGTCGTCTTTAACCCACATAGCAGCAGGCCTCTCGCCCCTGCTTAATGCACTGGCGTTGAGGCGTTTATACAGAAATAACCAAAACTTGTTAAGATAATAAGAAAAATTAAAAGAAAAAAGAAAAATGACAGTCCGCCTGAGGGCGAAAAGTCACAACAGGGGATTTCATTCCACTGGAGCTGTGATAAGCTTGATTTTAGTACTTTCTCAGCTGTGGAAATTAGACAGAGAGATGAAATGACGCGGTGGTGGTGTTACTGCTGCTGCCGGTCGATTCATGGATTGAGCCGACCTCCAAATATGTGCAGATATTTTCAATTGAAACTAATGGAGCCGACACGCTGGGATCACAAATGATGCGTAAATGATGCGGCTTTCAGGTTCACTGTTCTGTGTGAGAAGGATTTGCATCTTTAAATCACCTCAATATTGGCACATGGATTACTGGCAGAGACATTCATCATCATTTCAGGCTAAATTTGAGACATACTGAAGCAGCATATGGGCAATTATTCAGCCTTCATCTTAACCATTCATTTGATTATACACAGTATATAATGTATATGGATAATTAGGTATGTATTGTACAAAAAGGTTTCTTAAAAGCTGCCCGAGTCTTTGCAACAGTCATTTCCACAGTTTGCTGCACAAACCTTAATCAACATTAATATTATATTAGCTCAGGGATACGTGATGAGCATATTTTCCAGATTCGATTTGAAAAAAATAGTTGTTTCCATTCTCATCCCTAAGGGTGAAGGATGAGTTATTACGTTAGATAAGGCTAACGTTAGCCTTTAGCTACGATCAGGCGTTTTTTTGCACTTTTATGACCAGTGGGATGATATTACATCGATTCAGGCCCAGTGAGGGACATTCACTTCCCCCAGCATGCACCTGGGGAAAAAAAAAAAGTCACAGAGGGACATCCATCAATCCGTGATTCAAGAGCGAACAGGCGTCAGGGTGATGTATTGGCGAAGGAGAGCAGCTTGAATCATAAAGGTTAATCCTGCTGAGATAGACAGCTTGGAGGTGCGTGCGGTTTGGATTTGCAGCTTCAGCAAAGATAAAATGTCACGCCAGAAAAAACGGAACCTTGATTGATCGGAACATAGGGAAATCAGAAGAGGCAGAGAGTGGAATATTGGAGACTTCGCAATCGCTAGCGTCCACATTTACTTTTTCTCTGGTGCGTTCTGGGAAAGGGATTTAAACAAAGCAACAATTGACGATTTGGCCACTATTATACCAGACTTAGACTTGTCGTTGTAGTTTCAGATTGTCTACAAAATGAGTAAAAAAAATGTAATAAAATATAAAAATGTAGAAAATATAGTATGACAGTATATACATATATACATGATACTATTTAATATAATATATAAGATTCATTTTTTTGGACCGATCTCTCCTAGGAGGCTGGAGAACAGCGTGGGCACTTCCAGGCCCCTCAGGCCACGTTTTCACCCCCTGCCGTAGAGCCTCGCCTTCCCATGGAGACAGGCTCCTGATGATAATACGCTATTCTGCCTTTCAATGGGGAAAAAATCACAGCACAGAGAATGGTCCCATTTTTTAACCGTGAGCATGAAATGTGTGCATGAGAGTGAATCCTTCGGGTTTTTCATGTGGCACTCCTCTCCCTGCTCCAATTAGGCTCCGGAGAGGCCGCTCGTGCACCGCCACAAATCACAGTCATATGTGGGTTGTTTTTTTTTAACGGTTATAGAAATAGAATAGAAATAGAAATAGACTTTATTGTCTTTGTATGTTACACACACAACAAAATTTGGGGCGCTACTCCGCATGGTGAAAATAGTGCAAGTTACAAAAAAATAAAAAATACACATATTTATATATAGATAAAAGATAAGAGGTGGGTAAAAAGAGAGGTAGAAATAATTTAGCAATAATTTATATTGTAAATTATAAAGAGTAAAGACTGGTGATGATTCACTCGTGTAGCCGACTGCTCCGAAAATTGTTTCCCAAACTTTTTCTGCTGAGAATAATGAAAAAAAAAAAATCCAAATGACTTTTCCCTGATCCAGGCTGGCCTTCACTCCGAGGCCAAATTGACTATTGATCTCACTCTCTTTGTCTATTAAAGGGGGAGCGGTGCGGGCCCAAAAAAAAATCGGTCCCCACCGTGACGGACGCCCGTATCTCAGCTCTGATTGATTCCGTGAGAGCTGAGGCCACTCTGGGTCAAACCAGAGGGTCGGCGCATGTGATCAGCAGAGCGGGAATCTCTGCAGGAAACGGGAAATGGACCCGGAGAGGAAGGTTTATTCTGTCCGCCCCAAAATGGAGGAGGAGATTTTCATATAATCAATACTGGCACAGTGCAATGATGAAGCCCAGGACTTTGGCTGTGGCATTGTGGGAGGAAGCGGAAGAAAGGAAAATCTCCCGCTGTGACCCACTGAGGGAACAACGTTCGGCTGATTGCTCTTTTCTCCGAAAGTTTCCGGCTGTGCTTGGTCGCCGTCGCCGCTTTGAATCTGAATTTTCTTTCCGAAAAAGAAAAATGAACAACTTCAGGCCGGCTCTGTCCATTTGAGCTAAGTTTTTTGCAGAACACGTTCACGTTTTTATTGAAATCCCGATTAAAAGGGAATTCAAAGAAATTCAATGTTATGTAGGTATGTGACGGGTATTTTTTTTTTAAATAGAGTTAGATTTAGGCGGGGGGGGGGGGGGGGCATAAATAAAATGATATTGTTATTTTTTTTAAA
>JAFBJU010000156.1:321676-356471 GCA_016785305.1 Colistium nudipinnis
GGAATCTCTGCAGGAAACGGGAAATGGACCCGGAGAGGAAGGTTTATTCTGTCCGCCCCAAAATGGAGGAGGAGATTTTCATATAATCAATACTGGCACAGTGCAATGATGAAGCCCAGGACTTTGGCTGTGGCATTGTGGGAGGAAGCGGAAGAAAGGAAAATCTCCCGCTGTGACCCACTGAGGGAACAACGCTCGGCTGATTGCTCTTTTCTCCGAAAGTTTCCGGCTGTGCTTGGTCGCCGTCGCCGCTTTGAATCTGAATTTTCTTTCCGAAAAAGAAAAACGAACAACTTCAGGCCGGCTCTGTTCATTTGAGCTAATGCTGCGTTTTTTGCAGGACACGTTCACGTTTTTATTGAAATCCCGATTAAAAGGGAATTGAAAGAAATTCAATGTTATGTAGCTATGTGATGGGGATTTAAAAAAAAAATAGATTTAGATTTAGGCGGGGGGCGGGGTCATAAATAAAATGATATTGTTATTTTTTTTAAATCAGAATCACTCAGTGACATGGGACTTGACAGGGCAAGGAGAGTCATTTCCTCCAGAGAGGAAAAAAAAAAAAAAGAAAAGTGAACGCACGCACACACAGGTGGAGCAAATCACTGCAGAGGAACCTGCCACACAAACTCAGTGGAGTCATGTGACCCTCAGCTTCTGTCGTGAAGCTACACAACTATATATATAAATGCACATTTTGAACGGGGAGGTGACCAACAGCGTACTGGCGATGTGGGGAACCTCGCTCCCACTGAACTCTCGGCTCTATTTGACCACCAGCTGCCAATCACCCACACCTGACGCTCATCAGCTCTCGTCCCACTTCACATCAACAACGCCATCGGGTCATTGGATTGTGTTAGCTTTGCAGCAACAATTTAAATAAAGAAGTCCAACCTCTACTGTTTTTTTTAGGTGCTCTTCGGGGTGTTTGTTTGTTTTTCCAGTGAATAAGAATAAAATGGACCTGAAAAACAAATCTTACATTTCAGTCGTCTAAGTTTTTGTGGTAGACACATTCATCATCATATACTGCATTTGGAGTCGTGAGGGTGGATATTTCATTTTCGTGATTTAATCTTCTTTTACATCTTGCCACCGTCTCCCGAGGAATATATACGAACAAAAAAGGTACAGTGGAATTGGACAATCTGTTTGGGGATTTTAAACACAATTTATATGCCAGTAATGATGTGGGCCATTAAAGTGAAAAACAAGGAGCTGAGAGACGTTAAAACGCTTTAATGACTCTCTGGGAGTCCGTCGACATTAAGTCCTGGCTATGGTGCTATTTTATTATTTTTTTCTGAATGTATTAACGGACTAATGGGGGAATGGTCCATGACTCATATTTTCCCTGAAGCCATTTTTATGGAACATGCAAGGATTTGTGTTTTAGCCATTACATTCGATGAGCAGAAACATCTCAGCTTAGTGCAGTTAGAATATCAATATAGACTATATGAAAACAACAATACAGCATCTGGTGGACTCATCATGGCAGACAGTTTATCACCAGCTAACTTAAAAACAAAAACACAAATTCGGCTTGGGGCGGAAGCCGTGGCCCCCCTCGACATGTTCCCGTTGTCCGAGGTTTTTGCAGCAGGTGGAACAAAGACGTGAAAATGGGAAATGTCAAATGAAATGGTGCGACCTTTCAAAAGGTTACACATAACATAAGGAAGCCCTGCGATGCACAAACCTCCCAGCGGCCGACAATCAGCGTGGAAGGATTCATGAAGACGTCACAACGGGAGCCCATCTCAAATTGAGTCTGATGAGGCTTAATCTGGACGACAGTATTAATGCCTGCTCCGCGCTATCAATAAATCATAAGTTACTCCGAGGGTGGCTGCTGAATTTGAATTTTATATCTCCGTGCATAATTAGATTCCCCCAGAACAGCTGCTCGGGGTGATGTGGAGGATTTTATGGGGAGGCGATGAGCTGCGGAGAATCATACAGAGAAAGAAAAAAAAAAGAATAAAGTTGGCGGATGCTGGTCCTGTGTAATGACTTTTTAGATTCCTGGGATATCTGTGCGAGGGAGACTCTGCGGAGCAGCGTTTCGAATTGATGACCCATTCTGCAGTGTTTTAATTTATTCTTTATTCTTTTCCGGTCGCAGATGTTTTTTTTTTTACCAACACGCTGGGATGAACCATTTGTCCAGTATCTGTCAAAGTAGGTCCAGTAGGTGCCAAATGGCACAGACACCACGCTGGCAGCTAATCAGAGAACACGCAGGGACGGGAGACACAGAAAAAACTGCAGAAACACTCTCGGATAGAAATGTAAACAGAGAAACTTTATAAAGTGTCTGTGTGGTGTTTGTGTAGCGCAACAACAAATGCTGATTTCAGATAATTCCCAATATGTGTGAGGTTTTGCTCTTTTTCCCTCGAATTTAGCATTGAGGTCTGAATGAGGTTTAATTGATTTGTATTTTTATCACTGCATTTCTGAGCAACACATTCCAAAGCTACAATACAACTAAAAACTATAGGCTCATTTATGAATGTGTGTTAGTGTGCAGGAAAAACATTGAAAAGAAAAAAAATCCTCAAGTATATATATATATTTAAATGTCATTACCCAAACGTCCCTGGTCATTAACATATCCCATCACACTTAGTTTTATCCCAGATTCAGCCTTGTGATATTTTTTATATCAAAATGTTGTGTGTACAAATGTGTCCGGGAGGTCATTAATGGCCCCGCAAATTGAAAATGGAACACAGATGGGTTTTCACACAGTTCATTACTTAGACTGTGTGTGTGTGTGTGTGTGTGCGTGTGCGTGTGTGATGAGTCATGTACTGTATGGACAAAAACAAGTGTCTGGACCAGACCGCAGATGGATGAAGCAGAGCCAAAGCTCCTCAGTGGCTGTTTTCACTCAGATAAATAATGAATCATCCACACTACGCATGGAGTTTTGCTGCTGCTTTACTGGTGTACAGTGGACAATGTGTTTTATCTATATAAATATATCGAGAAAAAAAACTTTGTTTAATAATAATACATTTTGCCCATCATTTCAAATTCTAACTTGTAGTATTTAGCCTTAATTATCAAAGCGAAAACTGGGACATGCTACTTCCCCATTTTAAATGACATTTTCCCCTTTGTTGCTTTGTTATCCTGAAAAAAAACCTATATCCTGGGATCGACTGTCAGTCAGAAGCTGTGTGCAACCTTCGGTTTTTCTGCTCATCTCAAAACAAACATTGTTGTGTCTGTGTGTCTTTCTGCAGGAAACACACGGCAGCAGCTGGTGGAAAAGCTTTCATGGGCTCAAACAACCAGCAGAAACCAACTAACCTGATATTTTATAAATAGGAAAATATAACTGTAAACATGAAATGACCTTATATTCCAAAATCAACTCTAACCAAACGTGATATTACATCACCTCGCCCCTCGGGCTCAGCCTCGGCCCCATCCTCTTCACGCCCGTCCCCCGTGGGAGCCGCCACCTCCTCTCTGACCCCGTTCACCTCCGACGGGACAGCAGGTCCTCGTCTTCTTCCTCTTTCCTCGTCAACAGTCACCTCACGTCCACTGACTCCCAGGCCTCGCTCCCTCCTCTGCCAACACTGAAAAACCTTCCCGCCTTGTTACAGAAATGTATGAATAACATTTTCCTCTCAGCCTCTTTCTCCAAAAAAGAAAAAAAAACTCTCTAACCTCCCTCACACCACCGGTTACTCCTCGTGTGCTACTTTAAATGCAAATCTAAAGAGGCCAGATTTTCATTTTCTACTGAAGTACCACGGACCAGTTAGAGGCCGTCGCCATTTAACTGGAGACTGCCCACAACAATAAACAATAATTTTCGGACTAAAAATCAATGCAAACCACACAGAGGCATCATATTTGATGATATATGAGGTTTAGTTTGGGTGAGGTTTAGTTTTTGTACATTTAGCACACTCACATTGGTAGATTGCCCATAGTACAAACATTTCCTGCTTCCTGCCACTGAAATGATGGGCTGGGCTCCAGGGATCTTCATGCTCTTTTTGGAGTAAAGAGGAAAATCAAAACTTTCTTTTTTTAGCCTGCAGGTTGTTTTGGTTTTTTTTTCCTCTTCTGGGAGTATAGCTCCTCAAACCACATATTTAGATCAGACAGCGTATCTGTTAAATAAAAATAAATAAAAATAACCAGGACTAAATAGCAAACCACTATGAGGCAATCGGCACAGATGATGATTTAAAATGAAAGAAATATATAATTATTTATATTCCGGGTGTAACTCAAAATTCAGATGATGAAATAAACTGATTTGGTGTACCGTGTGAGAAACAACACACCAAACATGACTGAAATAAACATTTTAAGACAGCGGTGTACGCATTTGCTCTTGAAATCTTGTTTTTCTTGTTTCTGTGCTCATACGTGTGTGAACAACAAAGAGACAGTGAGGCTGTGTTTTTGTGGTGGGTGTTTCTTATCTGACATCTGATGGAGGAGGACATGTACTTTGTTCACGCGGGCGACAGGTGCAGCAGAAACTTCTCCCTCGGCCTCCAGGTGGGAGCTCCACCGACGCGCCCTGGATCCAGTTAAAAAAGGCAAACTGTGAGTGGCGTTGCGCTCTGGAGCGCAAAAGCTATTTCATTCCGTCGCACACAAACGGCTCGCAGTCACTTGACGCTCGGCTGGTTTGTTTCAGATGGAAAACAGAGTCTGTTTGTTTTTGGCACCTGGTTGTGACGCAGATGCAAGTCTGCGATGGATTCTAAACTGGCATCCTGAGGCTTGTATGTACACGCTGGTGGTGGTGGTCAAGATTTATCCAGGCCTAATTTCAAATGCTCCTGAAAATATCTAAAAAGTTCTCCAAAAAATAATAAAAACTTAAGCGAAACGCTGTATCACAGCCGTTTTAAAAATGTGTGCAGAAATTCCAACAGTCGTCAAAGCTTAGTGTCTAATAAAGGTTTTTAACTGAATCAAATATATTTATTATTATTATTATTATTATTATTATTAAGGAAAACAAACTGCAGCACTAAATGCTGTAGCCTGTCAGAGATGTGATGTTTCTGGGTGGGTGGGGGGGACAAGTTTCCACAGCCTAGGGTCTAATCTCATCCATTTGCAGAGATCCTAAATCAGGCAGGAAATCACAGCAGTAGCCATAACTCCCAGAATGCAACAGACCCAGATTGAAGAGGAAATATGCAGATTCCCATGAGATATGTCGTCTGCAGGCGGGGGCGTGTGAGGAGAATGTGTCTGTCTTCCACGGAGTCACAGTGAGTCATTACTCATCTGAACTCTGGTCTGAAGAGCCTTTGAGGACATTAACGGGAGATTCAGACTTCAGGGCATTTTTTTTTAATCTCTGGAGTCAATGACTTAATGTTCCTGGGTAAAGATGCAACTTTATGAATAAATATACATCAGAATGACGGTGATTTGAGCTCCTGCAGCAGAGTGATCTATTAGGGATATAAGAAGATAATATTTTACAATTTTAACTCGACTAATAATTTAATATGACTGAATCTGACCTTTCAAAAAAAAAAAAAAAAACTTTATGGCTCCTCTTTTCAATTCACAAGTTTTTTTTTTTTTTTTCCTCTCAATGTCAGAGGAGCAGACTACATCACAATCAGAGCTTTGAAACAGTGGAGCCGGGGGATGGGACAACCGCTGCGATTCCAAATGGCTGTGAAAGGCCAGTCTGCATAGGAAGGACGACACACACCCACACACACACACAGAAACACACACTGGCTGCAGCTGTATCTCTTCTTGCACAGACACACAGATTCTTATTTCTGTAAAATGAAGACGTGCAGGTGCTGTAACCTTTTCGCTGCTCCTCCTGTCGGAGTGAAAACCCAGCTGTGTCCTGTGGGAATGACATACTGCAAATAGACCTTCGGCTGCTTATTGGCATGCAGTGAGCACACAGACTCACAATGACACACACAGACCCAAACACACTTTTCCTGTCACCATGCATGTTGATAAGTCCTTCTACAGCACCACCTTGTGGACATTTCCAGCTCTGGCGCTCGTCTCAAATGTCTCTTTTGATTACATTTAATTAAGCCCCTGACTAATCAGCTTCAGACAAGTATCAAGGGTGTGCGCTTTGTCTTTGTCCTAAAGATAGAATACATTTAATGCATGTAAATCAATTACATCGCCTACTTTTAATTAGTCTCTGCTGCTCCTCGGCTTACATTTGACATTCTGAGTCAAGTTTGAAGTTGGATCAGAGGAATAAGTTTTAAAGAAACAAAAAAAAAAAAAAAAAAACGTACATGAACACAAACCTCTACCCACCAGCTCTCTACCAGAGACTCTCTACCAACTCATTACATTCTTCGACATTTGTGTGTGCGTGTCATCTAAATCACTGCAGGAGGCACCCTGCTCAAAACCGGACACCTCGACACAGCATCTGCTCCTCCTCCTCAACAGCGTGTTACCGTCTCTGTGTTGGATAAAAACCTTTTTCTCCCCAAACGGCATCAGTTTAATGGATCTGAGTGCAAACGTGCCAGATGTTTGATATCCTTTGCAAATGCAGGGAGATGAAATCTGGAGAGACTCACCCAGAGGGAAGAGGGAAGATCTGGCTCCTGAACAACCAGCTGCAGGTAAAATGCCTCCTCTGATCCTTTTACCACAGATAAAATGGCCATCTCGTTTCAGAGCGGGGTTTCGGGGGAAAAAAAATATGTTTTCATCTTTCCAGAGGTTTCACAGCAACATAAAAGAGAAGAACTACTCAAAATACTCAAAAGATGGAGAAGTAAACAGAGAGGGTCAAAAATAAATGATATTATAGTATTATATTAAGCTTTTGCAAGTAGCCGATAATGTATTTATTAAAGCTACACCAAACGTCTCCAATACCATCAGCACTCACGCGGATGAGAATCATCCCTCCACCGACTTCAACTTCACCCTTGGCACTGTCTCAGCTTTATGTCCAACAGCGGCTTGTTTACCAGCTTCACTCGTGCCTCCACTGTGCTCCAGATTTACTGAGCCACTAACTCAGTCAGAGGTCACCGCAGAGACAGGCAATTAGCCGGGGCACCGGTGCACCCGCGACCTTCCGTGTCCGCGGCGAGCAGCAGCCCCGGGATACTGATGGGCGTCCCGCCGCTCACAAACACTTCTGGCTCATCTTCAGATTGTTCATACAACATGAGGCAGCAGATTCCACACAAACATGAATTAAACCAAATGTGTCCAAGAACTGTCTTTTTGCATTATATCTTGAAATACACTATAAAACAGTTTCTTTTTTTTGCAGAATGAGACAATAAATGGGAAAATATTTCTCATACAGTGGGTACATTTCTCATTTATACTCGACATGAAATTTGACAGTAAGACCAGGTGCACAAGATTATAATTTGAAAATGTCTAAGGTTAGAATAATCTCTCTGAAATACATATAATGATAGATTAAAGATGAAGGCATGAGTCAATCATAGCTGAGAGAACAGCTGAGCAGCATTATCAACATTTACAAGTTCCTTTGGAGGCTCCCTGACGACCTTAACAGAAAAAAATATATTATTCATTAAACAAATTAGAATTTAAAAGTTGGGTCATATATTTGAGCGTTTTCCTCCTCCTACCTGTGTTTTTTTCTTTGCCTCAGGAGCCACAGGCTTGGGAACGCACCTGACGTCCTTCTGGACTTCTGTGAAGATTTTGTTGAGGTTTTCCACCTTCTCGTTTTTCACTGCATTGATCTGTGAAGAAAGAGAAGATGGTGGAGCAGGTGCAACAAACGCGCCGCACCAGGATGTGCGCGACATAGGCAGAGAAGAAAGAAGAGGAGATGAGTGCTCACGTGTTTGAGTGTTGTGGTGACAGGTTTCGCTTTGTTCTTGTGCTTGGAAGGCTTGTTTGTCACTTTGAAGACATTTTTCTGCTTTTTCCCTTTTTGTTTATTCTTCCCCATGTTAACTAGAGAGACAACAGGAGCCACCATCAACACAACACATTACATTTCTGAACCACGAGGCCTATGTTTTATCTTATTTTATTTTTGAGGACAACTGAAGTGTGCCAAAGTGACCATTTCAGGCATTTTCCCATTTTCAGTTGAATGTAGGGTAAGATAATAAACGTTGTAGTTTAATATGTATATTATCATGGGCACTAATGATCAAAAGGAAAATGGTTTAAATGAAAGAAGACTAGACTTTACAATATTAAGACCATAATATAAACAAAAAAAGAGAAAAACTAATCAAATGATCCTGGACTAAAATCCGAGGGCAGCAACTAAACAACAATCTATATGTAGAAGTCACTTTGGACTGTGGGCACCTAAAATAGCCATTAAATCCCATATTTGTATTTATTTCATGACAAAATCATAATATAATTAAAAAATAAACACGACCAAAACATAGCTGACTGTGTGCGTGCCATCCGTTTACTGAACAAAAACACATAAGATAGCCTTAATTTTCACGTGAAGACGATACAAATATCTGGACAATAATTGTATTAATCTAATCGCAGACTTTGTGTTGAAATAGAAACAAATATCAGCTGTATAACAAAAATAAAGACAAACCTCGTGTGTGATGTGGAGGATTGTTGTTGGGTTACTCGTGTGGCTAAAACCTGCACTTCCTGCTGCGTCACTTTCATGCGACAGTCGAGGAAAGTACTACAGGAAGTAGTATGAACTTTACAAAATGTACGTTTTAAATTTGAAATATATATATATATATATATATATATATATATATATATTACAGCAATGAATTGTAAAAAAAAATATTTTACTCATACCTCATGATTTTTAACGATAAATAATCATTTTGGTTCGGTAGAGGTTTGGTAAAACTTCCGCTTTCGAGCTGATCACAACACAGCTCATTTCCGCTACAGATTTCAAAATAAAACTTCTTGGCGGGAGTTTGTTGTGAAAGTTTGAAAGCACTGGTTATGGATGAATGTCATACATTTTACTAAACGACCATGCTATTTGAAACCGTTTTTGCCGCCGCTCCGCGAGCACGATGTCTTCATAAACCACAGCATCAGACAGTATAATTTGCTCTCACATAATGATTTTACTGAGAAATTATTCCGTGTTAATAAAAGAGGGAACGAAAGGAGTATTATTTATAATTCCGATGTTTTAACTGCACAATAAAGGCACTTTATGATTATGATTCTTATCATGATGATGATGATGATGATGATGATGATGAGTATTATTATTATTATTATTATTATTATTATTATTATTATTATTATTATTATTATTATTATTATTATTATTATTATTATTATATGACGCTTTTACATCATGCAATTGTCTTTGAACACTTGTAATTTCACGGATCAACAGCAGGGGGCAGTATAATGCCACAAATTTGTCCCTGCAGTCATTTCAGCACCTGCTTCTAAAATACTGAACAAAAAGTATAATGTCAGAGTAATCTAATCTGGGCTGAACAATAAAATGATATCAAACTGCAGTTTTTAAGGTGAAACATTTGGTTTAGACCGGTTGCCAGAGGGATTAATTTATCTCTCAACATGATAATCCCTCATCTCTCTCTGAAATACGTTGGTGTTTTTACATTTTGGAAAAGCATTTGCACAATCTCCCCTTGGTTTATGCACGTACGTCATCTTTAAAAAAAAAATACATTACGATAAAAATAAAAAAAAAAACATAAGATGAGGGCTGCAAGAAAATTTGGCAAATGTGTGATTTGGCACCATAAAAATTGACTTTATTGACTTGACACGATTCTTGTACTTATTTCCGTAAGAATTCTATTCACAATTTAAAAATAAAGAAAACAAATATAGCCATGAACCATTTCAACCAATGTCATGTCTTCATGTTCTTATTTAAATAGCATCCTTGGATGATAGTTTGATGCTATGTTCTATGGGGTTCCTCTTCTACTTTTTCTTATCAGTCTGTATATTTTCGTTAGGATAACACGTTCCTCTTGTGCAATGTCCACAATTTGCAAAATGCAAGCAACTGCTTGCTGGCTCAAAAGCTACATCCAAAGGAAATGAGTTGGCTAATGTCATTGAACGTTAAGGTCATATTAAATGAAAATAACAGACCTTTAACAATGTGTACTAATCACCATAGACAACTGAAGAACAGGATTAAAACCTATAGGTCAGCACAATAAGACAACAACAACATTATCCACTTGGGTGCGCTGACAAACATTTCACATGGGTGCGTGTCTTTAATTCGATATTAAAACAATTTCCATTTTCAGCGCAATCAATAGGTCACGTGCTATTTAACCAAGGTGACATTTGCTGATATTTTCAGAGCGTCCGTTTTATAATAGCGTCACAACTATAAGGCTTCAAAGTGACACACTGTTGCGTAATGCCGTTATTTCCTGACATGAAAGGAAACTTAGAACCGTTATCATAGGAGCGCGTGACCTCAGTGACGGTGATCAAAGATGTTCACGTGACGTCACCTTATCCATACTGTTTACACCACCGCAGCATCGCGAGTGAGAGAGAGAGAGAGAGAGAGAGAAAGAGAGCGACTCATCGATCTAAACTCCTCCCGGCCATTGCGCGTGCACGTGTCCAACACCAGCCTGAGACGCACAGGGGACTCTCCTCTATAAAAGCTCCGCAGCTGTCAAGTGGAGGACACACTCACACAGATAATCTCTCTGTCTCTTTCATTCTGGGATTACAGCTCCACACACTCCTCCATCCAAAAATCTCACCATGTCTTGGGGATACGCGTCGAACAACGGTGAGGACGTGAGACCTGAAGCCAGCCTCCCTGCAGAAATGATTGAATCCTGCACCTTATTCATTGATTGATTTATTGATTTATTTTCAATCGTATCCTCCATTTGCGTGCCTTTTCTTCGTATGCAAACCCACCTCTCACCATTCCACACTCTTAATTTGCCATATCTATGTTTATTTTTATTTTCTTTTCATTTTGAAGGACCCGACAAATGGGCTGATAACTTCCCCGTGGCCAACGGACCCCGTCAGTCTCCCATTGACATCGTACCCGGGGAGACGTCGTACGACGCCGGGCTGAAGCCGCTGTCCCTCAAGTACGACCCGTCCACCTGCCAGGACATCCTCAACAACGGACATTCCTTCCAAGTCACCTTCCTGGATGACAGCAACAGCTCAAGTTAGTCATATAAAGACTATCAAATATTCGCATTTAATTTTTATTTATTATTATATTGTTATTAATCTGGAGGACAAGCGTCATTTTATACATATATTTCCCGTGATTATATATATATATATATTGTGGATATAAAAGGAGCCGTGCACCATGTTAGGACTCAGGTGTGCAAACAAAGGCTGGCTTTCATGATGAAGATGATGATGATGATGATGGTGATGTGTGAATGCAGCATTCGGCTTCTATGCATGGCTGCTGCAGCCTCCATCCCATAGAGACATATTATTAATAGTGTGTTCATTGGGTGCATGAGTCATTTGTCCCAGTTTCATTGACGCCTGCAGATTTTTCTTATTTAAAAAGAAAACGGATGGAGAGCAGCAGCGGCTGCATTCTCAGCCCAACCCGCACGTATGCACACAGATTCTAATTGAATTGGTAACGTCACCCCCCGGTAAAGCTTTCCCACGCCTGCTGCTTTCTGCTGGCACTGGGGTCAAAACGCACAGAAATCCAAGGTTACTCGGCAAATAATGTGCCAAATGTGCTTAGTTACCATGATAAAAGAATCTCATTCTACCTCAGACTCTCCCATCAGCAAGTGCATGGGTTAAAAAGAAAAGATTTTCTTTCATTTCATTCCAGAGACACAAACCATTGCTTGGGATTATCGTTTCAATTTATTGGCATTTTGTATTAGTTGTCTTAAGCTGATTTGAGAAAATGGTTACATCATAACCCACGTGATCTTGTTTATTTGGGCTGGACACAACCAGATGGAAAAATAACAAAAGAAAATCACAGTTATAACTCATGGCCTCTTGAGTCACTCACACTTATTTTTAAATAAAGGACGAGCTGAGGCTGTGTGTGTGTGTGTGTGTGTGTGTGTGTGTGTGTTTGTCATGATCACGCATCAGATCATGCATGACTTGTCCAACCGTGGAAATGATTGTTAACATCTCGTGTCCAGTAATGTAAACGAGTGTGTGTGTGTGTGTGTGTCTGTGCGTACGTGTGCAGACAGAAATAGAACCATTTTGCGACAAGATTATCTGCTACTGTTTCAGCCACTTTGTTAACAGACTCATTGTGTAACGCCACTTGACAATACCTGGACATCGCTTCAGTTTGAACTTGACTTTTTTTTGGGGTCCACAGCTCTGACAGACGGACCCATCACAGGGACCTACAGGCTCAAGCAGTTTCATTTCCACTGGGGAGCGTCTGACGAGAGGGGCTCTGAACACACCGTGTCCGGGACCAAGTATCCTGCTGAGGTGAGCGGCCTCTGTGGCCAGGACGGAGACAAAAGCTGCAGAAATGATACCCAATTCCGAAAGAAGCAGACATCTCATTGGTTCAATCGTGAATAGCGTGAAGCAAAAGCCTAAATTATTCTTCACAATACAATAGGCCCAAGTAGGGCACCTTTTTTATTTTATGTTCACAAACTTTATTCCCTTTTTATTTTTGAACTTGACCTTATTCCCCTAAAATACGTTTTTGATGAAACATTTCTATTTCTCAATATGATTTTTGATTTATTCCTTCCCAGCTCCACCTGGTGCACTGGAACACCAGTTACCTCAGCTTTGCAGAGGCCGCTAGCCAACCCGATGGCCTCGCTGTTGTTGGAGTTTTCCTGCAGGTTTGTTGGAATAATTAATTTGGTTTTATTTATTTACACAACACCTGTATGTCGTAAAAAATTTCTCTCATTCATCCCAAGGAATAACATTGTTTGCCGATGACGGGGTTGTCTTTTGTTCGTTTTTTTACAGATTGGAGCTGAAAATGCCAGTCTGCAGAAGGTTCTCGACGCCTTTGACGTCATTAAGGCCAAAGTATGTTTTATATGTAAAAATATATATATAATTGCGATTTATTATTGTGCGGCTCCTAACTTGCTCACGTCGTTCCTCAGGGCAAGCAGACGACCTTCCCCGACTTCGACCCTGCCACCCTGCTTCCTGGCTCCCTGGACTACTGGACGTACGACGGCTCTCTGACCACGCCCCCTCTGCTGGAGAGCGTCACCTGGATTGTGTGCAAAGAGCCAATCGGCGTCAGCCCTGCCCAGGTATGCGGCGTCCGTGGAGTCCACTCAGATTGGCTGCGCGCCCAGGGTTTCTAGAATTACCCGTCTGTAAATCCTCTCTTTTATTGGGATCTTCATCAAGGGCTTAATTGTTGAGATTAGCTGCACAGCTGAAAGGAGGAGAAGAAGAAACGTCTGTAAATCTCCCACACAGCGCGCCCACACACACACACAAACAAACACGTACACACGCACACACATATAACCCTGAGAACAAGGGCAAACGAGAGTTGACACAGATGCCACTGTATTTCTAAGTCACCGTGTGGTGAGGCAACAGGAAATGGTTTGCCCCACACATGAGTTGCAGTTTGACTGTGTGTGTACGTGTGCGTTATCTCCAGAGTTGTGTCGTGTGGTGCATTATACCTGCACTTTTCATGTGTTTAACTCAAAAACTAAGCCGAGTCATATATTTGAATTTCAACCACCCATTAATCTAAAGTAACTGGTTGGCCGCTCCCTGGTCAAATGTTTACTTTCTGGCAGGGAGTGGATAGAGAGGCCCATTCATCCACAGCGATACGTGATGTTTGGTTAATTATTGGTTTCCAGCTGATTGTGGGAGGAGCCACCCACCCTCTGAATTATATTCACCCACGGTCAACTCACTGAGTAGATTGTGTTCCACTGGCTGCAGCTGCGGTAGCGTTTGTGCGTTTTAAAATCATTCCTCTTTTTTGGGGGGAATTTTGAGGTATTAAGCAACAGACGAAAAGTTTAAAAAGTTTGTTTTTTTTAGTTGGTTTGCTATTTGTAAATTAGTGAGATTTAGAAAAAAACTGACTTTTATTTCCTGAGATGTCACCCAGCTTTGAGATGTTTGGGGTATTTCCCACACCACTGCTGAGTGTAGGTTGTTTGTGTAACTCTGGTTCCTTGTGGTGAGTGATGTATAGAGTTACGTGTAGCCTGTGTGATGTCTGAGTGACAGTCACAGGAGGGTCCCAGGAACGATCTGACCCCTCCACTGTTTCCACCTCTTCCTACAGATGGCTAAATTTCGCAGCCTGCTCTTCTCTGCCGAAGGGGAGGCCGAGTGCTGCATGGTGGACAACTACCGACCCCCCCAGCCTCTGAAGGGCCGCGCCGTGCGCGCCTCCTTCCAGTAAGGTCCCCTCCCCCTCCGCTGCCCTTTCTTGCCCTCTCCATCCCTTCCCCCCATTTTGGGTTTTTTTTAGTCAGACTCCCAGAGCCAGGCCACAAAGCGCACATATCTCCCTCCGTCCTGTGCGTTTTTTTTTGTTTTTTTTTAAATCAATTAATTTCCCCGTCGCTTTCGGAGGCGGCCCCTGCAGGATTTGCATTTCGATGAGATGTCCTCTTGAAAGGAGAAACGCTTCACGGTGGAGGCCACGCGTCTGCCCGGCTTTGGCATCTGCTGTCGAGGTTTTTCTTTTTAACAGCAGTGTGTGTGCGTCGGATCTATTTGCGCGTCACACCACGCACGCCGCCAAATATAAAATATACAGCATGCAGAAAAACACAGGCATGGTGCAGTAGTCAGGGAGGAGATCGGGGTGAGGTACAGATCAACACACACGCACACACAAACACACTCCTGCCGCTGTGTCATCTCTGACCCACTGCCAGCTTCTGCATCACGGCAGCTGATCCAAACGCGGCTGCGGCCTCCATCAGGATCGATGGACGCCGTCTGGTGTGCACGCGGCTGTAGGCTCCGACCTGCTTATCGATTCACCTTCACGAGGACACACCACCGCGCCGTTGTCCTGCGTTGTTGCAGCCCCATCTCCAAATCCATCAGGCGTTGGTCATCCCAAATTGCGCTTTTATTCGTACTGTTCTGGATGATAGTTTTTTGGGGTTGTTTTTTTTTTTTTTAATAACCTGGCAAGTTATGCAACACTGATGAGGATTTGTCAGCCTAAATGCTCTTTGCATTTTTAGTTTTTTTCTTTCTTCAAGGAAAATCCCTGCACGTGTTGAGTGCTCATGCTACAAACGCACAGTTGCCATTGTGGGGCGATGGCATTTAATGGCTAATGCTCAAAGCCAAGGAAAAAAAAAAAAAAAAAGAACCTGCCAACAGATAAGAATATAGTGTCAGGCTTTCTATGGGGGAATAATTCACTATTCTGGGACTTGGAGGTTTGGCCCTGCAAACCGTTCTGAAACATTAAAAGGCATTTCCTGAAAAAAAGAAAAAAAAAATCAAGCCTTATGCTAATCACTGTTGGGTCCGTCCCAGGGGTTGTTTTGGAAGTGGGCGTTTTACTAAATATTTGGGCGTTAAATAAATATATTTTATGACTTACTTGTGCTTCCTGTGTTTACTCTTGTCTTCTGTTGTCCTCACAAGTTCAGACAACTCACTATTGCCTCTATCATGTTTGAATAAGAATCAAATCTTTGAAATCATTGAAATCCCAGCATTAAAATTGTCTTGGGTATTTCCCCACAAAGTGCATGGGCAGCCATTGTCAGCCAATGGCTTTAAATCAATGTGGGCATGTGACATGTGTGGTGATGGGTTCCAAGTGACCCCCCCCCCACCCCCCGGAATAATGTCTCAGCACGAAAAGCGTGTCCACCAGCAAAGTGTCTCTCGTTGGCCAGAGCCCATGGAAACCAGTGACCGCTGCAGGGTCATTTGACCTGGGAATGAAAACCAGTGGTGCCCTTTACACTCTGCAGAAAAGAGTGTTAGGGGGGTTCTTTGTCCATTGTGGAAAGAGGCTGAAAAGGCTTGTGTGTGCGTGTGTGTGTGTGTGTGTGGAGCTGTGACCCCAGTGGGTGAGGTTCTGTAAGAACGTGAAAACCTTTGCGCTGGAAAAATCATAAAAAGTCCCCCATTTTTTTTTTACATGGAAGAGTTAAACAAAATAAAAGTAAACATATATAAGTATATGAATAAGATATTGGCTTATTGGCCTGCACCAATCGGATGGAGGCGTGGGATGAGTGATAATGGGACAGCAGCAGGTTACTAACACTGAGGTGTAGAGCAGATTCTAATCAGCTGTGGCATTTCTCCTTCCGTGAACTGAGACTCACACTCCACTTCTCACTTCTCTGATGAACCCTCGGCAGGAAGATGAGACTCATTTTAATCAACCACGGGTTGAGTGTGTGTCTACGTGTGTTTTTCTTCTCTCTGCTGTGAGTGTGTGCATGAAGAAGAGAAAGAGCTGGATTCCGCACACACACACACACACGCACACACACACACAGATCTGAACAGAGTTTGTCCTCACACAAATGGACCCCACGTCCCCACACAATATCAATAAAAAATAAAAGCCATCGATTGTTTTGGATCTCTGTCTGGCTGAGCCGGTCGATCAATAACCTTCATAACCTCAGCCACCTTCATCTCTCGTGGCCACTGTTGTGTTGTTTCAGCTTTCTTTTTCGTGTGTTGCATCTTTTCATCTGACTCCGTGTTGTGACAGCTGTGTGGGGAAGGGGGAAGAAAAAAAAAACAACAAATCCTGCTGTGTGCCATCAGATGGGAGTCCGCGCTCATTTGCATGTTTTGTGCTCCTCCAGCACGCGTGTTCATAAAGCCACACGTTCCTCCCAGTCAGGCGGTCAGCCGCGCGAGGGTCGCTCAAGGTCAGGAGATTCAAAGTCGTGACAGATTTGATATTAGTGACGCAGGCCAGAGCCCATGAGAGGGGGATGGGGGGCCGCTGCTGCTTTTGGTTGGATTTTATTGAACATGCGAAAGGTGAAACAGGTCAGGGTCAAATCTTTGCGGTCATGCAGAGATTCGACACAGTCCACAATTAACCCCCCCCCCCCCCCCCCCCCCCCGGGCCCCCCCCCCCCCTGTCTCCCCCCCGGGCCCTCTGAGCAGGGCCGCAGCTAGTTGCATAATCCGACGTGTCGGGCGGGTGACATACATTAAGAGGACAGGAACTACTCACTCATCCATAATCTGAGGGAAGACGAGGGGGAGGAGGTCATCTTAATGCACACCACTGCAGTATGTCGTCCACAGGTCTGACGCTACACTTTATTTGACCTCTGGTCCGGGACATGTCAAATCCATTTGCCCAGAGGAAGTCACACATGGACCTACTGCAGAAATACTGTGTTAGACGGAGTAAAATTCCTCAAAACGTCGTTTTGTGCTTTTCCGATGTTTTTTTTTTTTAAATGTACCGTAAATGCTCATTTATAAGCTCCTGATGTGTAGAAAAATAAGCTTCCATTTCAAACCATGCAGGCGTAATTCATCCGTTCGTTATGTAGTGGAGTTTTTTTTTATGTGTTTTACAAATCAATGGTTCTTCGACCATGGCAGAGACCCATTGAAAAACAATACGGACGTAGAACTGTGTTTCCTGCCATCTTGCTGCTGTTATTGTTTTTTTGTTTTTTTTCGTGTGTAAAAAAGAAACGCACGCAGGATCTCCAAGCCATCAGTTCAAAGATAGTATTCAGGAAGCCGCCCACTTAGCGGCGAGCGCTTGTCTCGCCGCCAGCCAGAATGGCTTCATGTAAACATCTCGAAAGCTAATTTCCTCTGTGATTTCCTGCCCTCGGGCCTCGTCGCAGTGTCACGTAAACATCCTCCTGCACGGTGTGATTTTCACAGAGGTATCTAAGTGTGATTTATTTTATTCCCCCCTTGATTGTTGGATTAGAGAGTAAAACGTCTCAATGGTCCTCCAAACTGGCCAGGTGATCCATGAGCTCGGCCTAAATGCAATCTCGTGGCCTAATCCTTTGTATATAAAGCGCACAATAATATGCAGTCTACCATCCATCACTTATCAACAATCGCTCCGTGTGTCTGGGAATCATTGTTGATGTTGACATCAAATTGACATCTTTTCTATAAAAAAAAAAAAAATCACGACCTAAAAAAAAGTTGTATTTGCTGAAAGGACCACAGGATATTTGCCTCCCAACATCAACAACAGTGTTGTCACATGCTAATCCGTGGGAAGGATGCTGATGGCCAGAAAACATTCACTGTCTCTATAAGCAAATAGAAAAAAAGAAAAGAAAAATACAAATATTTCTGAAGGTTCACTCTGTTTCTATTCTTCATGAGGAAAAAAACCCAAATAAACACAAACATGTAATTTAATCTTGTCCATTAACTGAAATCCAGATTAGGCCTTAAGATGAATCATCCCCCGCTGGGGTGGCCTCATTTTCTCATGTTGTTGTTAAAAATAGAAAAATTCAACTGAAAAGAAAAGCAGGGGGAAGTCGAACGAACAATGCTATTTATACCCAATAAAAACAAAGCTGTGATCAGTGTTGAGAGTTGTTTTTATATATATAAAACACATATACGCTGAACCCAAAACCATTCCACCGCACCATTACAGCCTCTTTTCTTTTTTTTTTTCCTTCTTTTTTTTCTTTTTCTTCTTCTTCTTCTTCTTCTTCTTCTTCTTCTTCTTCTTCTTCTTCTTCTTCTTCTTCTTATTATTATTATTATTATTATTATTATTATTATTATTATTATTATTTGGAGTTTGAAGTTTGTATGGTGTATGAGTCCTTGCAGGTAACAGGATTATCCTGTTTGGACAATGTGGGCATGAAATACTTTCCTTATCATGTTCATGTATTCAAAGTTATAGAGGTTATGATTGTAGCCAAGCAGCTAAATGTGAGAACGTGAAGCAGACGTGCAAAAGCCAGCCGAAGCGAAGATGAAGTACTGATAATGTTTTTTTTTATTATTTTAGGAGGTCCTCTGACATGAGGTCCCTCACACCGATATCTCACAAATAACATGTTGGTATTTTTAACTGATAACAGTGAGTGAGTGGGGGGGGGGGGCACTTGCCTTGTACAGGAAACACCTTATGTAGGTCACATACACCTCCTCCTCCTCCTCTGGCCACCCTGATAAGAATGAGTCTATTCACTCGGTGTGTCCAACCTGCACCAGGCCCAGAAATGTCTCTCTACATTTGTTCTGGGTTTTTTTTTTTTATCGCTTTCATTCGCTCTTTGTCCTTTTTTTTTTTTTTTTTCTTTTTCACACACAGGGAGACAAACTTGGTGAGGTGGAGAAATGTTTCGCCTGAATTAACCACAACAGTCAGTTTCATTCAGTTGCTCGCCTACTTCCTTTCTATTGTTTCCTCCTTTTTCTTCTTTTTTTTTTTCTTTCCTCCTGGTCACTCATCCTGGATTAAATTCCCCGATTCTCCTTCCCGATCTGATTTTCCACCTTTCACTCCCCCTGACCACAGTCCACTGAATCCATCCATGCTCCTGTGCGCTGGCTACCATTACCCACGGGAGTAGAGTTTCCTGTGGAACCATGCGAGGTCACGTCTCTCACGTTACCTGGCGAAAGTAGACGAGTGCAAACATTTGTTCCGTTCCCGTTTTTAAAAATAAATGTCTGTCAACATGAGCATTTATTGTGTAAAGTAAAAGAAATGATTTCCCTTGGTGATGCCATGCTTTTAATATTCTTTTAAAGGGATTTGAATTTGAGAAATTGGACCCTGACCACCATCAGTGTTAAACGTGTGTGTGTACGTCGGCTTGGGATTATATAATAAAAATCCAAGGTTTTGATTTGCACCGGCTATCAGAAAATAACTGTAATCTTTTTGCATGTGCTCATCACGCGTCCCTGGAATTTATTTGGCCAACAACAGAAAAGTACAACATTAACACAAAAATCCGACGCGGATGAAGGCGTGATTTATTTCTACAGTTTATTTTCATTGATATAGGAATAAAAAATGGTTTTCAGGAGGAAAAAATGGATTTAAGGTCTATTTGCTTTTATTTTTCTTTATACATTTCAGTATTGAAAGACCAGACCCAAATTTTAAAGGCACTTGTTCCATCCCTAAATACTGCATGCACACGTTTAATCCATACTGTACCTGCTTTCCAAGTTGTGTGCATACGCTCATGGCGATTAGTCAAAACCAGTGGGAACCAGAACCCGGGGTACCGCGGCGGCTACACAACATGTTACACAAAAGGCAACAAACACTCAAAAAGGAGTGAATGGACCTACAAATATACATATTTGCTTTAATCAGCTGTTGGACTTTGCATTCACTTACCGCTGAGACTTTAAAATATACATTTGACCTTTAGGTGGCGAAACACGTTGGGAAAATACACAGAAAAGATGAAAGCCCCCGTCACCGCACCACCAGCACCGCTTCGACTAAACACCGCAACGACGGTGGATGTTTCCAAAGATTTCAAAGGGAGCTCTGCTCTGGCGCCATGTGCATAAGGAAGGAAATTCCTTCACTGTAAACAGCAATGTAAAAAGATCACGCCTCTGATAGACCCACATAGTCCAAATATCTGCAGCCCGAACCTCTGAAGCGCCACGGGGGTGATGAGGTGATAAAGCGCGACAGCGGCGCGCCCCCCCCCCCCATTAGCCCCCAGATGGCCGAGATGCTGGAGGTCCAGAGACAGGTGATGATACGCATCACACACAGGAAGCGGTAACACAAGCTGCAATGTTCGAGGCGTCCGTTGCAAATGCCCGCTCAGATTTCCTCGCGATTAATGATCTGTCTCACACAAAGTGTCACGGCCATTTACAGACTCTGGCCCGATGACAGCCCCATCCCGTCTCATGATTAAATCGCCACCTAAGCGAGAAAGAACAGAATGTTATAAAGCTTCCTGATAAGTCTGATAAGGTTTAAAAAGAGGGGGCAACGCCACAAATTGGCACACATTTTTTCAAAATTCTGTGGGAAAAGAAATGATGAATGTACGTTATTATATTAAAAGAATGACCAAGAATTGATTCATTTCCTAATATCTGTGTGAGAACCAACAACACCACTTCTATTTTCTTCAGTGAGTCAACTCCCGCTCTGACCCTTCAGTCATGGTGTCGGTCAACGTGACGGACATTTGCAGAAGTTGCCTGTTTGTTCTCGGCGGCTTTCACATAAAAACGCGGCATCAGCAGGGAGACAAGCTCCTGGCTTTAAAGCTTGGAAAGTGACACTCACGCCGGTTCCCATAGATCATAAAAAGAAGGAAAAAAAATAATAAAAATGGAGACCGAGTACGAATCTGACAGGGAGCATGTAAACACGTTGCAGAACTGACGAGCCAAGGCTTCTCAGTGCTTTGAGGATTTGATGAATTGAGTTTTCTGAGAAGCCGAGAAGGTTGTTGCCCAGTCAGTGGAAATAAACAGCTGCGGTACTGAGACCCATGACTCATGTCTTTTTAGTAAATATGGCTCACTTGGGGCTCAAAGTGAATCTATCGTGAAAATCTACATTTACAGGTTACAATGTCTCACTGTATCACTGCGCTTTTATGAATTTTTAAGAAGGACATACATGTGACACAGGCATGTTTCCCTGATGTAACAGTTAATGGTTTACCAGAGTTATCGTCACTCTGACCACTGACAGAAAGTGAATAGGTTCAGGTCACGTCAAATTTCAAATCGTAAATGAGCAACTTCAAATTAGTTTTTATTTTGTTTTTTTCAACTGTGTACGAACTGGTGCGCCGTATCTGATGCTTGGCAGGGAGTGGTGGCTCTTTTGTCTGCTCCAGACTTCTGGCACCGCACTGTATGTTGGAGCCGTGATAACGTACAGCTACCCTGATAACATACTGTGCAGGGGAGAGCACCACCCACTTCTACGGTAACACTACGGATGAACCCTTTAACAGCTGTGAAGCAGTGACACATGCCCACATGTGTTCTGTATTTTATTCAGTTTCCTTCAAAGCTTCAAAATGTCTCCTCTAATACATGTTTGAGTCAGTGAGAGATGTGCGGAACCACAGAAATCCAAATTATATTCTCATGAAAGGTCCAATTTGCTCTTCTGTAGCTTTCGATTGCATGAAATGATTTATAGATATATTTATAATATATTATTATTATTATTATTATTATTATTATTATTATTATTATTATTATTATTATTATTATTATTATTATTATTATTATTATTATTATTATTATTATTATTATTATTATTATTATTGTTATTATTATTATTATTATTATTATGAATAGTAGTATTATTAATAGTAGTATTCAGTAGTATTATTCAATTAAATCTTGCCATATTTGTTTATAGTACATATATTGTTGTCATATTGATGCGGCTTTGCATTGGTCAGCGTGCAGTCCGTGAAAGAGATTGTGCAGCATGTCTGTGCAGTGGGGCAAGTGTCATCCACCACAGTGCCTGGCCTGCAGGCCCTGCAGAGGCTGGTTGTCTGAAACAGGAAATGACAGCGTCGCTGCAACGCTGACAAATAGCACGACACGAAGAAGACCTCGGGGGTCAGAGCTGATGATGCAAACGTATTTCTGTGGAAGTAGAGAAAGAGCGAGAGGGCAGGACGGGGACAGATAAAAAAAAAGCTCGCTCACGGTTCAAAGTGGAATCTGCAGAAGGAGCCTTTCAAAATAAAAACATTCAAGAAAATAAATAAAATACATATTGACTCCGATTTTATGAGAAAGAGAATGCGACATGTTTTGACCAATGGATTTTAGATATAATCCAAGAAAGGATGCAAAAAAAAACAAAAAAACATCAGCATCGGATATTACGCAATATGTGTTTCCTCTGTAACGAGCTGCAGATAACGATGATTGCCGTTAATTACAGTGCCATAAAACACAAGAGGCATCAGGAAACTGCTGTGCACTCTGCGTTTTCTGTGGCTCATTCTGTTCCTGTACAATCCTGCTGACCTGAATTCAGTGCATGGATGCTTCCTTTTACATTTTTTGGACACACACTGCTCGAGGGCTCAGCAACAAAAAAATAAGAATAAATAAAATCTGGAGCCTGTAGGATTTCGTTTACATCCACTCGGTTACACCATTTCCGTACTGGAAAGCAGATTTTTATTTTTTATTTTTGGCACGACATTTCGCTGACCTGCACCTCTCATGTCACGTTATCATTTTAAAAAACAGATACAGAGTGTGTCTGCAGTGTTGGCAAAGCAAACACCAGTGTGCCTGCAGGGGTTTGAAGTAAAAACACAGAGAGTTTTAAACCATCTGATTGCCGTCACACTTCCTCCCCAGCGAGGCGTGGGGAGGGGGGGTTGCGAGGGGTCGTCTTCGGGGGGTCTTATGTAACCAGACACAATCTGCCGGGGACGCACATATCAACACACGCTGGTGTACACACACTGCGTGAGATAACCAGAGCTGTTTGCGGTTTATCACACACACACACACACACACACGCTCGTGTTTGTACATGACATAGTGCCTGGCGTCGTCATCACGGTTTATGGGATGCAAAGGCATATTCAAGTGGGGGGAAGGGGATAAAATAAAATAAACTGGAAAACATGATGAGGATGAGTGTGTCTGGAATTCAAGCAGATTATGATTGAATTTGGTTTGGCCCTAAACACCGATTAGTCCACTTAAGCCACAGTCTGTTCTTCTTTTTAATCAAAATCTCCAATATTTCCCTCCCAGGTTGATCATGCATTTTTGTCAAGGTGTATTTTTCTACATTCAAGTCAAAAATAAGATGAAGCGTCCAACAGCCAGTCACCAAAGGGACGCCAGCAGAATAAATAAGGGAAATCATGTTCTCACTCCGAACAAGCCAATATTTAGGGTCACAACAAAACCTTGTTTTCAGGTCTACAGGGATTACCGTGGCCCGGTTCTCCCTCCCCACTCAAACCACTGGCATTTTCTTTAAGGTGATTAGGAAAACACAAAGGTCTGCCTTTCTAAAAAAAAAAAAAAGAAAGCGGCTTTAATTGTGTTCATTCACCGATGGTTTGCACCTGAGGCTTAGCTACGATCCTCAGGATATGCGGCGGAATATTTCTGCAGCAGAACAATGGAATTCATTGTATTATAACACGCGTCTCTTTCCTCTCTGTTACCCGCCAAGGTCTCTGCTCAGATCCTGCCCCGAATAAAGTAGATCTCATAATCTTAATATATCACAGATTAGCTTCAATCCGAAGACTCAACCCAGGATTTAATATCGGAGGCAGACTGGTTAAACAGGTTTACCACATTTCAATCGGTGGAGCTGCATCTGATCTTTCACCTTTAAAAAAATTATATATATATATATATATATACTTTTTTCTATATATATAAACTTATGTTTTATTTAAATAATTGAATAAAAGACTAAATATCCCCGGACTTCATGGTCATGACCTTATGAATCCACAACAGGTAGCATTGTGATTTTGTATTTGTGATGTCTCCACTAAGTTTTTAGCCTTTTAACCACCGCGCCTCGTCTGAGGCCACGAGTAAAGCACTAGGGCTGCTACTACTACACCTAAAATGAGTAACTGGGGTTGGGGTTTGGAAGGTTCAGTACCGTGCACTGAGCAGATAAGATATGGTGAAACAGCCAGGCAGAAAATGAACGGTGGTTTATTTCAACCAGAGGCAGAGCAGCATGGGGGATGTAGTATGTATGTATTTTTATTCAATTCATCACTTATTATTATTATTATTATTATTATTATTATTATTATTATTATTATTATTATTATTATTATTATTATTATTATTATTATTATTATTATTATTATTATTATTATTATTATTATTATTATTATTATTATTATTATTATTATTATTATTATTATTATTATTATTATTATTATTATTATTATTATTATTATTATTATTATTATTATTATTATTATTATTATTATTATTATTATTATTATTATTATTATTATTATTATTATTATTATTATTATTATTATTATTATTATTATTATTATTATTATTATTATTATTATTATTATTATTATTATTATTATTATTATTATTATTATTATTATTATTATTATTATTATTATTATTATTATTATTATTATTATTATTATTATTATTATTATTATTATTATTATTATTATTATTATTATTATTATTATTATTATTATTATTATTATTATTATTATTATTATTATTATTATTATTATTATTATTATTATTATTATTATTATTATTATTATTATTATTATTATTATTATTATTATTATTATTATTATTATTATTATTATTATTATTATTATTATTATTATTATTATTATTATTATTATTATTATTATTATTATTATTATTATTATTATTATTATTATTATTATTATTATTATTATTATTATTATTATTATTATTATTATTATTATTATTATTATTATTATTATTATTATTATTATTATTATTATTATTATTATTATTATTATTATTATTATTATTATTATTATTATTATTATTATTATTATTATTATTATTATTATTATTATTATTATTATTATTATTATTATTATTATTATTATTATTATTATTATTATTATTATTATTATTATTATTATTATTATTATTATTATTATTATTATTATATCAAACCCTTATGATATATATTACGTTAATGAGTGATTTGGTCAATTTGGAGGATTTAAAGAGAAACGATTTGTCAAACTGAAACACAGAGTAAATGTTGAGTCTAGGAAACCCACAGATTTGAATTTTGAACAGACGGTGACAGATGGACGCCTGTCTCCTCACCTGCGGGGGGACGACCACCTGCTCCAATCACTGTCACTCATGTTGTTTTTGTTTTTTTTTAAATTGAAACAGAAAATAAACCGACAGTGAATAAGGCGGATCCCTCGGAGCCATTTCCTCACAGTGTGGCCTCAAGAAGAAAACAGTGGGGCTCTTGTTTGGTTCTTGGCTGCTGGCACTTTGCAGTAAACTGGGAACCAGTCGTGTTGCTGGGAGCCAGAACCAACATGTGAGGGGGACTGCATGAGGCAAGGCCTTCTTGGCATAACAGGGATGTGGCGCCCTGTAACTGGGAGGCGCAGAAACGAGGCCGCCGGCTCCTCGTGGCGTGGCGGAGAGCACGCACAGGTTTACCTCTGTGTGCCCTGTGTGATCAGAACACGTGTGAATATGGGGAGGAGCCTGGTGCACGCAGCGTGTCATCATCCGCCTCTTTAAGCCTTTTATCACCACCTGCTCATCAGCGAACAAGGAGCTAACGCGCACAAAGGAGCTTTCACCACATTCTCCGTTGGGGGAAAAAAAAAAAAAACACACACACGCAGGAATCAGTGCAATCCACTCATCTGTTATTTTTTAAATGTCTATTTTGCCATGTTTGGTGGGGTCCTTTCACAAATAAAAGCAGCAGCAACATGGTGAATGGGTTATTTCTTAAAATGCATGGATTTTGCCTCCATAGAGAGAAAAACATTTGAGATTTTTCCAAAGCAAACTAGAAAAGGAGAAAAATAATCCAGCCTCCTGGTTCCAAATGAATCCATTAATGAAATGACTTTTATTTACCCCCCCCCGCCCACACACCTCCCCCTCCCCCTCCCCCAGAGGAGCTTTCAACAGAACACAACCTTTGTTCACTTGACATCAGATTTTCTTCTGCAAATAATGATTGACAGCCGCAGAGGGGAGAGAGAGAGAGAGAGAGAGAGAGAGAGAGAGCGAGAGAGGTCCTGGATGGTCAACAAACCACGGAGTGTTTATACCGTAGCTTCCGTGGTAGAGGTTTGTGTTTGTGTTCGAGCATCTGCTGAACCTTCTGATCCCCTCAGGAACACACACACTGCAGGACATGGACGGAATATTAATGGTCTGCGGCCTTTTTTTTCGTCTTCACTGAATATAAAAGAAAGTGTCAAGGATCACATTTTTTTTTTTTTTTTTTTTTTTCCTCCTTCTCATTCTCATGCATATGAAGCCGAGCAGGCCCTCCGGCTCCACAGCTCATTTTTTTTGTTGTGCGTGTGTGAATGTGTCCTGCTGGCTCTCCTTTTGTTGTCCACCATTTCTGACCAAAAAGAAACTCTGCAGAGGAGATAGGTACCCTGCATGGAAACAATGAGGCCCCTTATGTATTTCAGCCTATTCATACTTACTCACAGGGCTCGCTGCAGAGATTTGATTTGACTACTGTGCGCTCTCCTTCGGTTCATATTTCTCTGCTCGCATACAGTGTCAAACGTCAAACCCACTGCAGCGGAGGAAAATGGCAAATGTCAGAGTTTTTTTGTTTTTTTTGGTGAAGGCAGAAGAAGAACAGAACAGCATTTGAACACCAGTTCCACTATGATGTCATTTTGAATGCAATCTTGATTTGAAACAATAAAAAGATCCAGGATAAATCCACGTATTGTTTTTTTAAAGAAAACAAATAGACCTTGCTTCGGCCACAGCAAATTGTGTTTTGTGTCTCTCTTTGGTCGGTCAGGGTTCCTAATCTTTTCGGGTCTAATCTAGTTTAAATGCAAATTGGGATTATGTGAGATCTTACGTAATGTAATCCCTGAGAGGAAAAAAAAAAAACGCGGAAATGAAAGCCGTGTCCTGGCGGACCTCAGTGAGATTTCACTGAACACTCGTTGAACTGCCTCCAATTATTTAGGAAAGCACTCACACGTGCACACCCCTCCCATCATTTACACAATTAACTGGCCAAGTGCACACACACACACACACACGTGGAATATTTTCAGAACTTTCAGGCGCAACACCAATTTGTACTATTCATCATTTGCGGCTGTAACACAACCCCTGTGTGTTTATGTAAACGAGCGTGTCCCTCAGTGAAGTTGCTCCTAATGAATCATCTGGACCCAGTTTGTGTATTTTTGGACCCTTCATCCTGAGAGGCCTGTGGGGGCTGCATCATTTTCACCCGCCCCAACGTTTCCGCATGATGTCCATCCATCATGCTCTCTGCCCTCCATCCTGTGCGATCCGCCGCCTGTGCAGGAGGCCTCCATCTGTGCGTCTGCAGGCGTGACCGCAGACTCGTATAGACACAGCAAGAGCTTTTTGCAGTTCTACATCTACGTTTTTTTTTTTGTGGTTGTAGAATGAAAGTAATATTCTTTTTTTAATGTAGTTACTATAACAGAGTGAAATGCAGCAAGCGACTAACAGCTACAGGCGTTGGCTGTTTTACTGTGGCTACTGGTCACTCGGAGGAAAACGTGTGATTTAAAATATGCTTTTGGTTGCTTCATTTAGGGGCATGTGAAAAAAAAAAAAAAAAAGAGAGATAGTTGCCATTTCAACATTCAACACGCCGCTACACCGTGTGCTGATAAATGGCTACACATAACTGTCCAAGAAATGTGAGCAGGTGCTCTGGGGACAACTGGACACAACAGCTGAGAAATGAATCACTCATAATCATGAAGGGAGGGTAACAGTGGCCGCTGAGATTCTAAACTGGTGACGCGTCTTCGTTTTTTTTTTTTCTCTCTCACACGCGCGCACACGCATGCACAATGACTCTCCCCCTATTTTTATAGGTGCCCTCAGAGTGAGCCTCTCCATCAACAGGTTGTGCATCAACCACAAATTAGAATAAAAATGTATTTAATCATCTTAGTTGTAATCAGTAATATCCTCAAGATCATAGATATATTTCATTTTTATGCAAACTCATTTCTCAGAGACAAAGGAAACAAAAGAAATAATCCAAGCCCATCTAAACCTCCCCCCCTCTCCACACTCCTCTTGGTTCAGTCCAACCAGGCCGATTGATCACACCAGGTCTTCATCAACACCGTCACACCTGGAGTTTTCCAAATGTGACGAGCGTTGGCAAATCATTTCACGATATATTAACGATCTTGGATTTAAATGGCTTAGAACCAAAGATTCTACATAGATGCAACATAGAATCTGGTCCACTCATGTTAATTCAAGTATTCACCAATGATTTATTTCAAATAAAACTGAACAGATGACTCAGCTGCCTTGATTTTATATGGAAAATGAGGATATGAGACAAATTAAGATACACGATATATTAACTATCTTAGATTTAAAGTGAGAGCAAATATTTCATCATGTTGTTTGTGATGTTTTGCCGTTATTTCCTCTGACTGCCCTCCAGCCGGACTTTCCCCTTTTATTTTATTTTGTATATATATATTTCTTTAGCCTTGACCTTCTCTTAAGCTCCCCAGCATCAACTCCACCACAATTACAAGCGAAGGAGCATTTTCATGCCAATCGTCCCGTGGAGCTGGACGCCGAGCCAGTGCAGCCTCCAGGCGGAGATTCATTTCCACAGGGAAGCCTGTTGGACACTTTGTCTTCGCTAGTTAATGTTTTATCCGCACTGTCACTGTAAGAGATGATCCAGGATTCTACATCTATTCATATTTAATAGCCTATAAACCAGCTTATAAATACTTCAGGTCCCAGAGGTGTGGAGCCTAAATGTGACAAAAAAATTAATAAATAATCCCGGCAGGTCAGGGAAGCTCGCACGGATCAGATAATAGAACCTGTTTATGTGGCAAGACACCAGTTGAGGTTTTCGTGGAACGGATCAGTCTGGCAGCACCTGTGTGTGCAGGAGGAGGAAGGAAGGACATTAAATATTTTATCAGCAATAAAAGCACAGGACATTGATAAGGTGTATGCAGGTTTAAGGTTGTGTAAAATAATAAATCAGAACCTATGAGCAGAGTCATCTGATGAGAGCTCTGCTCCCACGTTCCAATATTTGGCAAAGGTCAAATTTGGGATGACAAGGACCGTTAAACGTGTCATGAGGCATGTAAAGATAGTCCAGGCTCAGTTACAGTACATAGTCGTGCAAGGTTCCTGGCTGCTTTTGTGCCTTGTTGGGAAACAAAAACAGCAGAAACTTTGCCAGACTTTTTTGTTTGAGCAGCTCAAAAAAAAATGGAGCGCAGCTCCAATGACTAAGCAATGTAATTACAAAGCAAAAAAACCAAGGGTAAACAGCGGAGCAGTGGTGGAAATGTAGAAATGGGACCTTATTGTTTAAAGTTCACTCAGTGCACCCGAAACGAGTCCGCAGGAGTCAGAGCCACTTCATTTAACTCTTCAAACACACTGATCATACGTCGACGTGGTGCTGCCTCACTGCGTTGGTTCAGTTCCACCTCACAACTGAAATACCCCCATCCTACTCCAGCGATGTGATATAAAATGATACTCACACTGAAATACGAGACGCTCATAAAAACAGACCACTGCCTACGGAGGGCAGAACACGTACGCAGCCCCTGAATATTGACTCCTTGAGACGGTTCTATAAATATCGGCACTCCTGTTCCTGGAGGCTCCAACGCTAATGACCGTGTGCTCGCCTTCAAAGGGCAGAATCACCTACACACACACGCAAGCACGCACGGACGTCCTGCATCAGTCCTAATTAATGTCCGGCCAGCAACACTTAACACCAGGGTTCAGATGTGATGATGTATGTTGCCACAGAGAAGAAAATCCAAAGGTGGGTTGGAAAAAGAAACCTGTGACGTATCCAGAGCACCAATGTGAGTCAAGACGTATCAATGATGACAGAGGAGGAGCTTTTCTTTTGTGATAAAACGAATAATTATTGACAAAAATATCATTATGACGTTGATTTAGGTGCATTTGGCCATGATTATTTGATTCAATTTTTTTTTTTTTTAATGTTTTTATGCATGTATTTCGATTGGTGCCACTTAAATGTCATTTTCATGTCATCTATTTTTGTATGCATGATTGTTAGAGCCCATGAGCAGAACGTGTTGTGTAACCTCAACTTTGTTATTTTTTTTGCCTCAGAATCTACAATCTGGAACACGGCAACCTTTAAACGACCTTACAGTTGATTTCTCTAGAGACAAATGCAAACACTGAGAAAAAAGGGAATTGAGCCCAATTACCATGGGCAGAGTTAAATGACACAGAGCAGAGGTCAGATAACGGGTTTCTGTCATCTGGTTTATAACAAGACCACTGTAAAAAAAAAAAAAAAAAAAAGAGTGTAATTACAAAGGAATAGATTTGTATCTCTGGGAAATGTTGTGTAGCCACCTGATTGGATCAGAAGAGCGAAACGTTCCTGAGCCAATGAATGGCAGCGTTTTACGTGTGTTATGTAAGAGGTGAGGGTGAGAAACCAAATACAGAGGCACGAGGGGGGAGGGGACATAAAAAGAGCCAGACTAAACAGTGAGTGAGTGATGGATGAGGGAGTGAGTGAGTGTGTACCGTGGAGGTGAGGAGGACACTGGAGATGTTTATCGTATCCCACAGCTTCAAGATAATTTCAGGTTTTTGTAGATGAGGCCAGACTGATGGCCGCCGCCAATGTGTGTGTGTGTGTGTGTGTGTGTGTGTGACCTCTACAAATATATTGTTATAATGTAAACACCAGCACTTCTTGTTCTGCCAGCTTTGCTACTTGACCTGTGGCGGAGGGCACGGAAAGGACTTTGCTTTTTTTAAACACGGTGATTCACAGAAAGACTATGTTCAGATTGTTTATAGTGGAACTCTGAGTTTGAATTTTGCAAAGTCAGTGTTTAGAAAATGTTCTATTTTTAAATCTCACATGAAAAAGCTATCAAGCTCCAGCTAGGATTCAATTCACGATGGGAGAGTCAAGTGAGGTCATTCTAAGACATTTTATTACTTTTTTTTAATTATTATTACATTCAATTAGTTTAAAATAAATACAAATTTAAAAAAACTCTGCTCTCAATGAACGTTGAGTATTTTCCTGGGATTGTGTTACCTATATTTAGTTTTTTATTATTTTAGCTCAAAAGCACATTGACATAAGATGTTCTTGTTTGTGTATTTGTTTTTTTCCTTCCCTTCACACAAAAATAAAAACCTGCATCCTCTCGCCCGCCATCTGCCAAAGTTAGCATTCCCATTATAGCTAATGGATTGTTCTCGTAGTTTATTGAAGGCATCCTCTTGCCTCTCCATTGTCTGTAGCTTCGGGGAAGCTGCTAATGCGGCGCCAGTAATAACCCAGGCAAACTGTTATGTCTGATGTTTGTTTGTGGGTCACTAATGACAAAACCGTGGCGCATCTGCCGCAAACATAAAGAACGTGAAAATAATAAACACTTATTGTAGAACCAAAACGAAATAAATAGTAATATAAGGAAAATAAACATGGAAAAACATCCAAGATAATACGCTACAATGTGATCGCCTGTTGTGTATACAATAAATGAAACATTTATAAATGAATGATTACAAATGAATCCATATCCACTTCCTGTTTCCATGTTAAACATGATGATGGTAAAGGAACTTAAAGAGACGAGGTGGAGTGTATTGGCGGGGGTTATGAAATCAGGAGAGGTGGACACCAATTTGATTTAGACTACACAAGTGGTACCAATGCACATGAACACACAACCTCTATCAATCTTTTTTTCCAAAGGCACATGAACAGACACACAAACACACACACACACACACACACACACACACATTGACTGATCCAGCAGAGAAAATGGGAAGGAAATGTTTACACACCATCAGCTGATGGCCGCCGCAGCGTTTCCTCTTCTAATGACCTTCTGTCTGTAATGTATGAATGGACCAGTCACGGTGCGGCTGTGACCTTTGCTGGAGGCCTGATTTTTTGTTCCAGTGACCCAGCAAATGATTTACCAGAGCTGTGAGACCTGAGCCAAGGACGACGAGATTTACCCAAATACCGAGCTGGTAAACTGAGCTTAGACAAAACACCAGGAGCACACAAGGCTGTAAACCAGGTTTCTCCGTCTCTGTGAAGACACGTGGTCTTTGGCCTCCACCTGCTGGAAACACTGTGGAATCAAGGAGGGACGTGATCAGACGACTTTTAATCAAGTATAAAGGCAGTGGAAATAAACAGCAAATATACTTCTTTATTAAAATGTAATTAAATCAACATTTCATTTGCAAATTATTAAAAAATATATATTTTATCATATCATGTATGGCTGCTCTACATTGTCATATAAAGAGTGATGAAATAGTCCATAATACAACTAAACCAAATCAATAAAAATCAGTAGATTGAGTAAAAAATGCTTAGCTGCAGTCTGTATACTTTCTTAATTCAGGACTTTTTTTAAGTGTTGTTTTAGTATATTTAAATAAGTAAATCGTTTTTAAATACTTACATTACTCATGAATACTTCTCTTAGAGGTACTACTAAAAGTATTCGTTTCTCAAATAAACGTATAAATCATTTGAATACTTAGATTTGTCCATTAAGCCTGTGGGAGTCAGTCCCCGCCCGCCTGGCTCAGCTCTTGCGCATAAGCAAACACACACCACACAGAAAGTGGGCGGGCGCTAATAGTTGAACCTATCAGCGTTTAACCAGAGAAACAAAGTCGTAGCCGATTGGCTGAAATCAGTCAGTCCAATATCTCATCGATGGAAATCCTCAATCACTTCCGTATCACCAAGTTCCAGCTCTCTGACGAATTTTGAAGGTTGTCAATTTTAGATATATAACCTAAGATTTCAGATTAATCGTCTGTGTTTCTGTTGCTAAACCCGGATTGACGTCTGTGAAACGAAACGTGAGATGCAGACGATCAGGTGAGCCCTCTTTTGTATCCACATCCACTGTCAAACAGTATTTATGTTATAAATAAACCACCAATCCTTTAAATGGATCCCATCAGCACATCACAGGCTCAATCTGAAAATACGCGTGTGTATTGTACTTTTGCTTCGCTGTAGATTAGAGAAAATCAAACATTTTACTCTTTACAAGTTAACTTTTTCTTCTTCTGTGTGTCATCACACCCTTTTTTCTGAGTGAGACAGTTGGAAGTTATTTCTCAATATCTTTAGAAATTACTTCCGGTGTTCCATATTAACTGGTTTTCATATTAACTGGTGATCGATTTCTGGTTTAAGGGGGGGGGCAGATGTTTCGGCGATTGACGGTTGCAGATTCGTCACTTTCCCGCACCTGCCTCTGTGTCTATTATGTGTGTAGTGAGGTAAGGACTTCGCTGAAACACATAAAAATAACCAATTCAATTCATGTCCACGGACCTCCGTGTTAATACACGCTAAAGTAGCCTCGCTCACGTTGTGTCAGGAGGTGCAGCTGGCGCATAGCGTCTGCTTGTTTTTATTCATCTCTGATTGCATTGCCTGTGTGAGCAAAACCTTCCGCAATATCCACAAAGCATTACAGCAAACCAACAAAGCATTTTTCATATATGCAAACGTTTCCCACAAGTGTTAAGAGTCGGTTGTTGTGAGTGTGCTCTGTCGTAAACTAGTAATCGTTGGAATGAGCACACGAAGGTAAACATGGATCGTAAACCTGAAAAACACACAAGGTGTGGCTCGTCCTTTTTTATCGTGCATGATATGAACGCGTGTAGTGATGTTTAGTCTTGCGTATAGTGTGAACACATGCACACAAGTATCTTAAAGAGTGAAGAAATAACGGGTATGCCAAGCATCATGCCATGTTGTGACTATCACCAGTTGATATAGGTGTGCTTCCTGAAGCCACATCTGGTGATACGCAAATGTGACGTAAAGACTACTTGTACGGTGAAAGTGAGCAAGCTTTCGAGCTGCTCCCTGGCGTAGCGGGCAAAGTTGCGGGCGATTGCGCTTTTAGATTATGGGGATGGCAAGATCGAATCCCCTCCGCCACATTTTTATTTTATTTTATTTTTATGGACCGCAGCCTCCGTACTGTAGCGTGTATTAACACGGAGGTCAGTGGACATGAATTGGTTATTTTTATGTGTTTCA
>JAFBJU010000156.1:356907-451724 GCA_016785305.1 Colistium nudipinnis
TGTTTTTATTCATCTCTGATTGCATTGCCTGTGTGAGCAAAACCTTCCGCAATATCCACAAAGCATTACAGCAAACCAACAAAGCATTGTTCATATATGCAAACGTTTCCCACAAGTGTTAAGAGTCGGTAGTTGTGAGTGTGCTCTGTCGTAAACTAGTAATCGTTGGAATGAGCACACGAAGGTAGACATGGATCGTGAACCTGAAAAACACAGGTGTGGCTCGTCCTTTTTTATCGTGCATGATATGAACGCGTGTAGTGATGTTTAGTCTTGCGTATAGTGTGAACACATGCACACAGGTATCTTAAAGAGTGAAGAAATAACGGGTATGCCAAGCATCATGCCATGTTGTGACTATCACCAGTTGATATAGGTGTGCTTCCTGAAGCCACATCTGGTGATACGCAAATGTGACGTAAAGACTAATTGTACGGTGAAAGTGAGCAAACTTTCCACATTTTTATTTTATTTTATTTTTATGGACCGCAGCCTCCGTACTGTAGCGTGTATTAACACGGAGGTCAGTGGACATGAATTGGTTATTTTTATGTGTTTCACCGAAGTCCTTATCTCACTACACACATAATAGACACAGAGGCAGGTGCGGGAAAGTGACGAATCTGCAACCGTCAATCGCCGAAACATCTGCCCCCCCCTCCCCCCCCCCTTAAACCGGAAATCGATCACCAGTTAATATGAAAACCAGTTAATGTGGAACACCGGGCTGCCTGGTCCTCTGATGCCAGGCTGGATGGAAAACCTGCTGATCACCGGTGCCAACACTGGAATAGGCAAAGAAACCGCCATTGACCTGTCCAAAAGAGGTGAGACTGGCTTCAACCTGAATTAAAAAGTCTGGATAATAGCTGTGTCATATTTTTTTTTTCTTTTTGCCTTGTCATGCTTTCTTGCAGGATGCACATTATGTCATATATTGTTATATTGCATTTCTTGATTCAATCAACATTTGGATTATTGGTTAGGGATATTAACCACCATGTCATAACCAACCAATCAACCATACCATTTTATTATTTTAATTAAATATATCCTTTTTTTCTGAACATCTGAAAGCTTATTATAGGGTATAATGAGAATACAGTAATGTACAAATTCTGCCACAAGGGGGTGCTGTCCACCCTCTTACCCACACATCACTTCACTGTCTCTGTTGTTTGTGTGTGTGTATGCATGCAGATGGGAATTGTGGTGGGACCTGAGCTGCAGCATGCTCTCCATAACATGAGCACCAGGAGGCTGGACTTCATATTAAAAAAAAAAAAGTTTTGAGTTTTACAGTCTACAGCTCTTCACTAAACCATGAGAGGTTTCTCATTCCACAGACGATGCCTGAGAAGAAACAACGTACTAGGAAGAAACAGTTACATACTAAAAAAGATATATATATATGCAATAGATCATGTTTGTATTTGTATTTTGTTTTATATCCCAACATACAGTATAGTATTCATAAGTACTTCATATCTATTTTAGTAATAGCTTCATTTTGGACATTTATTAGTGTTATTCAATGGGTCAAACTGCAGTGCCTTCAATTACGTCTACACACTGATTCTCTGAACTGGTATTTACGATAAACAATAAACTCTCGTGTGCCATATTTTTGTGTCTCTATTTCTTTGAACGTGCACTTTATATTATTTTTTTATATGATAATAGCTATATTGCAGTTGATTTATCCTCTCATCTTACCTCTACGGCTTATTATATAACGAGTTCAACTAAATGGCGTGGTTCCTTCCAATGTCTTTTACTGGATGTGTAAATAAATTGTAAGAGGAAATAATTCAAAAGGTTTTAATGCAAAGTCATTCCCCATTGCAATGATTATAAACGTGGATTGTTTGATTGTTATTTCGTTACAAAATAATAAGATTCAATGAAACAAGCCCTGAAGCCACTCCATGGTTGGATTACATATTGATTGACTTCGTAAACTTGGTGTAATCATTTGTAGAGGCACCATAAATGTGTGCACTGAGGTCCTTCATCTCCATGGCAGCGTAAACAATCAACCATTAATGTTTGATAAAGAAATGAGGCTGGCTATAAGAACCCGGTGCAGGTCCAGCACTGATAGCATCACCGGGGGGACACAGCACACGGTATGGATGTAAAGGGGTCAGCTGGGGCATGACTAAACTGCACTAATTAAACAAACTTGACACTAAACATCCACTAATTAATTTGTGGACGTCATGATGCGTGGAAGTGGTATGGATGACATGATGGTGCAGTAAAGATTTTTGATTTATTTTTTTATTCTCTCGTAGTGATCAGTCAGGATGGAAGAAGCTGAGGACAGCATTGCAGTGGTGGGCATCGGATGCAATTTTCCTGGAGGTAAACCATAAATATATATATATATTTATATATATTTATTCTCCTAACTTTTACTTTGCGTCTCACAACGTGTTTAAAATAGAGACCTTTTTTTTAACCAAACAGGAGAAGGGCTTGATAATTTCTGGAAGGTTCTTCTGGATGGGAAAAACTGTTCGGTGCCAATTCCCAAAACCAGGTTTGACCTCTCCAGCTGGTACGACCCTGATGACAACAAGCTGGGGAAATCCCGCACAGCCAAGGCTGCGCTCATCGATGGGTATGAAAAAAAAATAAAAATAAAAAATCATTAAAATAATTTATTAAAATACATATATTTACTACGTTTGTAAATATGTGAACATAGAATTCTATGATATACAATTTTAGTTATTAATATAAGTGTAAAAACGTATTTTGAAGTCTTTTGTGATTAACACTAGTTTACTCTGATCATTTTTTGAGAAATATCGAGTGTGAGATTTGTCAGTTCCATCCTCTCATCACAGTGTATTGTCACATTGTCATGAATAAAGCATTAATTAACTGATTGATATATAGCAGCGACTTAAAATAATCCAGTGGTTTGGATGTTTTTATTTTTATTTTTTTCAGATTTAATGAATTTGACCACAAGTTCTTTGGCATCAGTGACAGTGAAGTGGAACAGATGGACCCTCAACAGAAGCAGCTGCTCCAGTGTGTCTACAGAGCTTTAGAGAACGCTGGACTTCCTATGGAGAAGGCCAGCGGCTCCAGGACAGGAGCGTTTTTCGGTATGACAATTAAAAACAGGTTTCCAGTTACTGTTAGAATTTGTAGTTTTGCGCATTAGAAATATGACCTGCATGAATTTTTATTCACCAGATCAAGATTGAACTAAACCATTTTAAAAGAATATCCGACTTTTAATGCTTGTTAAACTGTTACTATCTTGTTTTATATATTTTTTTTTATTCTTGCAGGCCTCATGAACAGAGATTACGAGACCAACGCGGCACACATGCACCCGAGCATGATCAACCACTGGACCGGCACAGGTCTGGCCATGAGTATAGCGGCGAACCGCGTCTCGTACATCTTCAACTTCACCGGACCCTCGCTGTCCATAGACAGCGCCTGCTCCTCCTCCCTGGTGGCCCTGCACCTGGCCTGCCAAGCCATCAGGCAAGGTGTGTGCATAAACACACACCTTGCAACCCTCGCGCAAAGCCGAGTGCCGGCATTGTCATTTTTATTGCAAGGATTTAAAAAAATGTGGTTTTAATCTTATCAGGTGATTGCGATATGGCCGTTTGCGGAGGAGTGAACTGCATCATGGAGCCCAGGGTGTTTGTGGCTCTGAGCAAGGCCAGGATGATCTCACCCGAGGGGACCAGCAAACCTTTCTCCAGCCGGGCGGACGGCTATGGTCGAGGGGAGGGCTGCGGGGTGGTCCTCCTCAAGCCTCTGACAAAGGTCAGGAAATTATTATTATTATTATTATTATTATTATTATTATTATTATTATTATTATTATTATTATTATTATTATTATTATTATTATTATTATTATTATTATTATTATTATTATTATTATTATTATTATTATTATTATTATTATTATTATTATTATTATTATTATTATTATTATTATTATTATTATTATTATTATTATTATTATTATCAAAATCAGGGCCTTATCAGACATAAGAGCAACAAATCAATAAATAGTTGATTGGCTCAGGACAACAAAGCATTTTTGTTTCTTTTCAACTTTTGCCAAACAGATACCCAGAAGTGGATTGGATTCACCCATAAGTGTTATAAATGTTATATCAGCCCGATCCAAAACGTGTTATATCCTTTGGATCGTTACTAAAAATCCGTTTTTCGTCATTTCTTTACTTTTTCATCGTCTAGGCCCTACAAGACCACGACCGCATCTGGGGCATCGTCAGCAGGACGGCCGTCAACCAGGACGGACACTCGGTGACTCCGATCACCAAACCCTCCATGACGCAGCAAGAGGCGCTGCTGCGGAGGATCTACTCGGAGTCGGACCTGGCACGCGTCCACTACATCGAGGCTCACGGGACGGGGACCCCGGTGGGAGACCCCACCGAGGCAGGGAGCATCTCCAACGCCATCGCCAAAGCCAGAGCTCCCGGTGCGGAGCCGCTGAGGATGGGCTCTGTGAAGGGAAACATCGGACACACGGAATCTGCAGCCGGAGTGGCCGGACTCATTAAGGTTCTCCTGATGATGGCGCACCAGACCGTCGTCCCCTCCGTCTTCTTCTCTGAAGACAGCGCCAGTGTCGATGTGGAGGCTCTGAACATTCAAGTTCCTAAGGAGGCAGAGAGGTGGGAGGCCTCCGGTTTTGCCAGAATCGCAGGGGTGAACAACTTTGGCTTCGGGGGCACAAATGCACACGCTATTGTCAAAGAGTATACACAGACGCACACAAGGCCAAGGAACGATGATAACACAAAACCCAAGTTTTTTGTCATGTCGGCAAATTCCACAAAATCCATCACCCTGATGATGGAGGACATCATTGAACAGCTGGATGCCCACAGTGAAGTGGATCTGGATTCTCTGTTGTACACGTCGGCATGCAGGAGGAGCCATTTAAAACACAAATACAGGAAAGCCGTCACGGTGTCATCTGTGGTGGACCTCAAAGAGAAGCTGAGCGCTGTTCTGGGAAAAAACATCACCCCATCCCAGTCAGATCCAAAGCTGGTGTTTGTCTTCTGTGGGAATGGCGTCACGTACCACGGCATGTGCCGGCAGCTCCTGAAACACGAGCCGGTGTTCAGGGAAAAAGTCCAAGAGATTACACAGATTTTTGGAAAGCTGAGTGAAGTAAACATCCTGGACGCACTGGAGGAGTCTGAGTCTGAGAGGACTGACTTTAATAGCCCAGAGGTGGTCCAACCACTGCTCTTCACCGTCCAGGTGGCAATCACCTCACTTCTCAAGCACTGGGGGGTGCAGCCGGACGCCATCCTGGGACACTCTGTGGGGGAGGTGGCCGCCGCCCACTGCTCCGGCCTCTTGTCTCTGGAGGACGCAGTGAAAGTCATTTATCACCGTAGCACTCTGCAGAGCAGAGTCGCAGGCGGGAAGATGCTCGTCGTCAGCAACGTGGCAGTTTCCACGGTAACGGCTCTCCTCCCTGGATACTCCGGTCGGGTTTGCCTCGCTGCTTTCAACAGCCCACGGTCCTGCACGCTCTCAGGGGACGCAGACGCCATCGCGAGCCTCCACCAGGAGCTGAGCACCTCCGCTGATAGTCCCAGTCTGTTCCTGCGGGTGCTGGAGGTCCCGGCTGCGTACCACAGCCACATGATGGATCCCATCCTGCCTGAGATACAGGAAACCATCGGCCTCTTGGAGGCGAAGGATCTCCACACCGAGCTGTTCTCCACCGTGACGGGCGCCGGAATCCAGCCGGGAGACTTCAGCACGGGTGAATACTGGGCCAGGAACATCCGGGAGCCGGTGGCCTTCGAGCAAGCGCTGAGGTCGGCCGTGAGAGGAAAGAAGAACGCCGTCTTTGTGGAGATCGGGCCGAGGAGGGCGCTACAGAGAAACATCATGGAATGTCTGGGTGATAATAGCGCAGCAGTTCTGGCCTCGATGCAGCCGGAGAAAGATCGCGAAACCATCACCTCTGTGGTTCCTAAGCTGTTTGAACTGGGAGTGCAGGTGGACTGGGACACTTTCTACAAAGGTCAGGAGACCATGCCGCTCCCTTTCCCAAAATATAAGTTTGATGTCTCAGAGCGGGACGTCATCATCGGGGCGGCTCAGAAGAGCACGGCGAGCAGTCATCATCCCGTGCTCTGTCCAACAGGAAGTGACATCAGCGTTTTCAGCTGCGACCTGAAGTCGGACTCGTCTTTCTACCTCAAAGAGCACAAACACAACAATATACCCATAATCCCTGGCGCCTTCTATGCCGAGTTGGGTTTGGCGGCGTTCATGGCCAGCGCAAAACCAAGAGTTCCACTCAACTCACTGCAGCTCAGTGTCAACTTCCACAGTCCGTGTGTTCTAACCGCAAATCCACCGGACGTGAAGGTGAAACTGGAACCGAAAAAGGAGGAGGAGGAAGAATCCAGCTTCACCGTCTTCTCCTCGTCCGCGGTCTACGCATCGGGCAAGGTGGCCTCCAAAAGAAAGAGGCCGATTGTCAAAAATCAGTGCATTTCACTCAGCTCCATTTACAAAAGATGTAAATCTGTGGTGAGCTCTCAGGAGTTCTACAGCTATCTGTCTCAGGGTGGTTTCCAGTACGGAGACGTCTTCATGAATAAGGGCGACGTGCACTACGGCGATGACCTCAGGGAGGCGTACACCGTGGTCTCAGTTCCAGAGGAGCTGAGGCCGCAGCTGCACGACTACTGCGTCCACCCTGTGATGTTGGACTTCCTGATGCAGCTCCTCCCGGTGACGGTGGAGCAAGCTTTTGCCGGTAGGCCCGGATTTCCCGCCAAAATAGGAAGTTTGACCGCGTGTGAACCTTTGCAGGAAGAGATGATCGTCTATCTGAGGGCCATCGATGTGGGTGTCGATCACTTTGAGGTGTGCGGTTGTTTTGCGGATAAAGAATGCCGAGTGCTGGTTGAGGTTAAAAACGTGATTATCAAGTATCTGGGCAGTCACTCCCACGTGGTGGAGGAGTACTTTTACCATAACTCCTTCGGTGGCATCCCACAGAGTGTCACATTGGCTCCTCCCCCCAAGGCCTTGGTCTTCTCTGATCAAATAGGCATCGCCAAAGGCCTGCAGCCGCTTTTAGACTCAAAATCACAGTACATCCCCTTCACACACGCGGAAAAAATTCGGAGCCACGGCTTCCCGTCTCTGTTGGCAATGCTGAACATCTCAGACTTAGAGAAGAACTTTGATGAGGTTTTGTTTCTGTGGGGCAAAGAGAACCTCACCTCCCTGTCAGCTGAGGATGTTCTAGATCATTTGGTGAGCTGCTGTGAAATATTCCGTCAAATAGTGCTTGAGCTCAAACAAATTCACTTCTCGCACTCTATCAGAGCGGTCACCTTCTGCTCGTCCGATATCACAGTGGACCACGTTAATCCAGGTTTTGCCATCGCTGGTATGACCAGATCCTTCGCTGCAGAAATACCAGATCTTTCATTTCAGCTGATAGATTTGAGTTCTGTCTCCGCCCGGGACATCTCAGCTCTGTCTGAGGTACTTCAATCGTGTCCGTGCAGCAAGTACCCGGAGCTGGTGGTGAAAGATGGGCAGATCTTAAAACCCTCCATTGTCCGTACTCCACCTGAAGTCACTGATACTTCAAGGTCCAGTTTCAGCTCCACCGGGTCTGAGCCTTGTGTCCTTCGCACAGCTGATGCATATGAGATTAAAAACATTAGTGCCGTTCATTTATACGAAGAGGATCTGCCGATCCACGACACATTTGTAGAAATACGGCCCAGTAAGATTTGCGTCCATTCATCCGATTACTTCCCCGTCAGCGAATCCCATTTTAAATTTGGCCAGACGCTCTACTGGAACCAACAGTCCTCGCAGAAGCACACTCTGCTGGCTCTGGATTTCTGCGGCACCGTCACAGCAGCTGGGAAAGGAGTCAGGAAGCTGAGAGTGGGAGACCACGTGGCATCCTGTTACCCCGTGGTGGCGGCCAGTAAGATCCGAGTGCCAGAGGACGCGTGCTATGGCACGAGACAATTCCCGTTCCTCCAGGGAACCCCCTGCGTGTCCTACTTTGTGCTGGCGTGGGAGATCCTGCACCGAGCCTTACCCAGAGCCAAACGACACCTCGGGATCGTATCCTCCGTCCCCGACTCGGCCCTCGTCAAAGTCCTGGAGCTTACCTCCAACAAATCTGGCTGGAATGTGGTTATTGGAACACACAGCTCTTTTGTAAATATCAAACAAATGGAATCGTTTGTCATCCTGCCTCCATTCGACAAATCCCTTATTGAGGAAATTTGCAATTCTTCCGCTGTCCAACACGTCGTCATGGTGTGTGAATCTCAGATTCAGGCTTTGCACGCTCAAGAGTTGTTCCAGAACTTGAAGGAAAGCGTTCACGTGCAGATCGTTCAGATGTCGGTCATTTTGCAAAAGGGATCCTTGAGTGCACAGAGGCAGTATATATATAACTGGCTCAAGTCCTTAAAGCTGGGCAGGAAGTTTGCGCTGAAGAGTTTTATCTTTCAGAATGTGAAATCTGACACCATGGAAGGTTCTCATTCTCAGAAACCACAATCATACCTCAACTCAAAGGAAGTGGCCGTGGTGGCTCTGGAAAAAAACAACGACACCAGAACTCTGTCAGAGATTCCACTTCTACCAATCAAGAAGCAGCTTTTCAGGAAGAGAGCGGTCTACGTGGTGGCCGGTGGCCTTTCTGGTCTGGGCTATGAAACGGTCAAGTTCATCTCGCAGAGAGGCGGCGGGTTTATCGTCATCCTCTCTCGGAGCGAGCCCAACGCGGATGTGCAGCAAGATCTACACAACATAGAGAAACAGTGTGGAAACTGCATCACTAGCATGAAATGTGACATTTCTGTGGCTGAACAAGTGCACGAGGTCATCGGCGTCATCGGTCAGAGGTTCCCCGGCTGTCCGGTGAGAGGAGTGTTTCACAGCGCAGTCGTTTTGCACGACGGACTCATCGAGACCCTGAACGCATCGCTCTACGAGAAGGTTCTCAAGCCCAAAATAATCGGTGTGCTGAATTTGCACCGTGCGACGCAGCGCTGCGAGTTGGACTACTTTGTGTGTTACTCCTCCATCTCAGCCTTTCTGGGAAACGCGTCGCAAACAAACTACGCCGCGGCCAACACCTTCCTGGACCTGTTCTGCCATTACAGGCGCACGCTGGGCCTTCCGGGACAGTCCATCAACTGGGGCGCGCTCAACCTGGGCCTCCTCCTCAACAAAGATCATTTCCAGAGGTTCCTGGAGGCCAAGGGCATGATGGTGCTGCACGTCGCCGAAATCCATAAAAGCTTGGAGCAATGCCTGGTGCTGGATCGAGCCCAGCAGGCGGTGTGCAGGTTCCACTTCAGGAACATCAGGTTCAACGTCCTGTCTCAGAACGCCGCCTTGACCATGCGCCTGTCCGCTTTAGTGGAGGAGGCTTTCCAAAAATCGTCAGAAAAAGATGGTCAAAGCAAACAAGCGGAGGCCGTCTCGCCCAGAGAGTTCGTGGTCTCCCTGCTGAGAGAGACGGTGGGCGTGGACCAGAGCGAGCTGAAGGACCAATCGGCGCTCTCGTCCTTGGGCATCGACTCCATGCAGGCCATGACGCTGCAGAATCTGATCTTCCAGGAGCGAGGCGTCAACGTGCCTCTGGTGAAACTGTTGGATCCTAATGCCACAATATCCACAGTGGTCACTTTACTGAGTGAAGGAGCCGAGGGTGGAAACCTCACAGAGAACCCAGATACCACAAACAACCCTGAAGACATGGAACAATTTTCAACCAGACTGTAAAAAGGACAAATATGTACAACATAATAAATCATAAAACTCAATACATCATAAAAGAGTAGCACATGATAAATAATAATAATATTGTTATATGTTATGTTTGGTCTTAATTATTGTTTCAATTTGTTTTAACCTTACATGTTTTTGTTTTGTATCAGTTCTTTGTTCATTGTGTTTCTTTTTGTGTCCATGATGAAAACATGAAAACAGTCATTCCAAAATTTCCTTTTTTCATAATATCCATGAAGAAATGCCTTTAAATCTCATATTTTATTTTCATTGTGTGACTGGGTTCGGTTCACGACAACTATCAACATACTTTTATCTGCCTGTTTCACTTTTACTCACGTTACACAGGTCAGGGTCAGTTCTTATATCTGATTATACCTTAATCTTAATGATGGAAAAAAAATGGAATGGAGACCTTTGCTATTTGGACTAACCTTTTTTTTCCAGGAAAGACAGTTAAAATAATAAAATGAGAACATGTGCAATAATCTCTTATCTAAGCATTTACACCAGTATTTTAATTTTGAAAACAAAGTAACATAACAATCAGCAAATGTTTTTGTATATATGATTTTTTATTATTTACACTGCAAACTTTGTCACTGCAGTGCGACACAGGTGATGGCAACAACTGTAATACATATATATATATATATATATATATATATTGATTTATCACGACATAATAAATGACACTGCCAATTTCTTTATAAACTCAATGAAGTTGATTTGTGAACAGACTTTTTTTTCCTACACATTTTACAATCTAACATTTATCAAGCTGCCATTTCAAACTCTGATGCCTAATTCATCAGCTTCATACTTTAAAATAAAATAACAAAACAACAAAATGAAAAATACAACACATGCACAGCTTTTTAAAGGCCAACACATTTTTAAATCATTTAGATTTGTGACCTGACCTTTTTCAGTTTTGAACATTTTATCCGTTTTCGGGGCTCTGGGTTTTCAGCCTCTCTGTTATATTTCCCTCGTGTGGCTTATTTATTGATGTGTATTTTTTTCCCCCCATGCATGTCTCTGTTTGGCTTACTTACTGAGTTTTTCTAGTGTCCCTCCTGTGTGATTAACTGTCCCGCCCTCATTAGTTTCACCTGTGTGCTTTCAGCTCCACCTGTGTCTCGTTATCTCTGATTAGCCTCTACGGATAAAGTCCCCGAGTTCAGCAGTGCTTCGGTGGGCTGGGTTTCCACTTTGTTTGTGTGTGTCCTGCGTCACCTGCTGTCTTTCTTCACGCACCAGTGAAACCAAGACATCCACGATACATAAGTCACAATAATTGCATCGTATAGGAAATTATCCATTATTATTGGTCACAATAGAGGCCAGAGTGGCCGGTGTACTGTTTGGGTCCAGTATTCTAACCAAAGGCACGCTCATTCCCGTCTCCTGGTAAATTTTGTTCTGGAGAGTCATGGCCAACATCGAGTCGATGCCCAGCGCGCACAGCGCAGCCTCGTCGTCCAGCTCCTCCACACCGACGCCACTAATGTCGCTCACAATTTTTCTCACACTCTGGTGGATGGAGCCGGAACGCTGAACTTTGAGCGGAGGATTCGCGTCATCGTGGCTTAGCTCCGCCTCCACCAAATCTGCCAGCCGTTCCCTGAGCGAGGCGTTTTGGGAGAGAACGTGAAGGTGGAGATTTTTGAAGTTGAACTTGCACACGACTTGCTGAGGCCTGTTCATCCAGAGACACTTTCCGAGCGCCTCGTGAACCTCGCACACGTTCATTGTCATCATCCCTTTGGCCTCCAGGAACTTTTGGAAACGAGGCCTGTTCAGGAGGAGGCCGAGGTTCAGAGGGCCCCAGTTGATGGCCAGTCCGGCCAGGCCCAGGTTCCTCCGGTAATGGCAGAACGTGTCCAGGAAGGAATTGGCCGCGGCGTAGTTACACTGCGAGGCGTTCCCGATGAACGAGGAGATGGAGGAGTAGCACACAAAGTAGTCCAGTTTGTTGTGGAGCGTCGCGTGGTGGAGGTTCAAAGCCCCGCTCACTTTGGGCTGCAGCACCTTCTGGAAGAGCGACTCGTCCAGGTTTTCGATTAGCGCGTCGTGCAACACCGCCGCGCTGTGAAACACTCCTCTGATTGGACGAGAGGAGAATCTGCGCTCAATCTGCGAAATGGAATCCACCACCTGCGTCATCACGGACACGTCACACTGGACGTGCGCGATGGCGACGCCGTATCTGGTCTGGAGGAGTTCAATCTCAACCTGCACGTCACTGGTCAGGACGCCGCGGGACAGCGTCGCCACACAACCCCCGCCGTGGTGGGCGATGAAGCGCACGGTCTCCAGTCCCAGACCAGAGAGGCCTCCAGTGACCACATACACAGAGCTTTGGTTAAAAAGTCGCTCTGGCCTGGGGAGTTCCAGGATCGGGGTTTCTCCGTGATCCAAAACCACCTGCTGCACTTTGTGTGTCGTGAAATAAGAATCTGGATTTGTCGTCGATATTCCAAACGCCTCCCTTCTCAAAGGCAGAGATGCCGAATCAAAGCCGAGGGACGTTAGCCAGTGAAAGATTCTCCTGTTGTGTGTCTGCAGGGAGGCTTTCTGCAGAACATCCGCCACGTCCAGTTTGTGCACGTGTACGTGTTCGCTCCTCGTCGCAAACATGTCGGCCGAGTGTGAGGACGACAGGTGACTGCTGCACACAAAAATAAGGTGCCTCTCATGGCCGCCGCTTTGGTGCACTTCCTGCCACGACTCATCGAACGGAGGCAGGAAAACAAACGCATGAGTCTGATTCCGGCGTAGGGGTGTTGCCGTGAAATGTGTCCCCGAGGAAACGTTCCACCCCGACCTGTTTGCTGTCAGAGCCAAAACTTTGACGAGAGCGGAGGCGGCGTTTGAGGAGACGATGGTCAGCGACTTCCCGCCCTGCTGGGGCCTCACTCCCGCCAGCTTCCTGTGCAGGAGGTCCCAGGCCAGGATGAAGTAAGACACACACGGAGTCTCTCTCAGGAACGGGAGCTTCTCCGTGCTGTAGCACGCGTCTTCGGGAATCCTCATTCTGCGCGCGGCCTCGGCTGGGTAACACGATGCCACCCTGTCCCCGACTCTCAGATGATAAACCTCGTTCCCGACGGCTGTGACGGTGCCACAAAAATCCAGAACCAGAAGCCTGTGATTCTGGGACGCGTGTCGGCTCCAGTATATGGTTCTGCTGAAATTAAAATGGGAAGTGGTGAGGGGGAAAAAATCGGAGGAGTGCACGCACGCGTTGGTGAGCTGGATCTCCACTGACCTCTTGTGGATGGGATTGGGATTAGAGCCGTAGGGGAGGGCAGATAATCCAGATATCGCGTAAGGATGATTTGTGTGCAGCGTCGAGTTGCTCAGATTCGGCGACTGTGCGTCTCTATCTCGTGAATCCTTCGGGGAGGTGCGGGAAATCCCTGTGGCTGACGCGCGCCCCCTGCAGATCAGGACTTCCTGTTTCTGGCAGGTGTTAATCACACGCACCAGCGTTTGAACGTCCTGGCTGGTCACGGAGGCGAGGTCAATCAGCTGAAAGGAGAGACTCTCCACCTCCGCCGCGCACGCCCTCGTCATCCCAGAGATCACGAAGCCCGGGCTGACGCGGTCCACGCTGGTCTCCGCGGACCTGTGGGTGATGGCGTGCACGGTCAGGCGCGGCCTCCACTCGCGCAACGCCATCACGATCTGGCGATATCGCTCACAGCAAGCCACCAAGGCTTTCAGCGTCTGCTCGGAGGACAAGTGGCTGAGGTTCTCCGCTCCCCAGATAAAAAGAACATTGAAAAGATCCTCGTTAGCTTTAAGGGAGTGAAATACTAAATCTCGAAGCTTCTGGGACGTCCAGTGATTTCTGTTCTCCACAAAGACCGACCCTGGGTGTAGATATGGCCTCAGCTTCTTACTGATGCCCAGTTTGTCTTCAAACACCATCGCTTTCAGTTTGCGACTCGCAAAGTCCGTCCCATCATGAATTTCAACAATTTCGTTATGAAAAAACAGCGACTGAAGAACATCTGAGCCATCCCCCAAAAACGAGATCCGCACCCTCTTGAGTTCCACGAGAACGTTCCCCTCTGTGGTGGAGAAGCAGCCGCACACCTCTAGGAAGTCCGGCGTCTCTCGGGTTGCTCGTAAATACATGAACATGTTCTCCTGCGGCGGAGCTGAGATGGCGACGCCCCCTATGGCTGAGGGGAATCCCTGATTGGCTGTCGGCCTCCCAGCAGCCACCACTGCAGACATCTGGAGGAAATAATCCAACAACACCGGGTGGAGGAAATAGTCGTGGAGATGTTTCAGGAGTTCTCCAGGGACTTGGATTTGTGTCACAGCCTCTTTGAATTCCTTCCCATAATGCACCTCGCCGAGCTGTTGGAAGACGGCGCCGTATTGGAATCCGGCTCCAGAAAGAATTGAATAAATCTCTTTTTTCCTCATAACCAATGTGCACCTTCGCTGTATCGCGCTGAGGGAAATCTTTGGCACCTCTAAGAGGAGGTGGTCCGCCGTGCTCCTGAAGGTTCCTGATGCATGAGTGGCCGCAGGAGACTGGATTTGAAAGGACGCCTCCTCCTCTGCGTGCTGGAGTCTCACCCTCAGCTGGTGACGGTTTGAGGTCAGCGTCATCACACTCTCAAATCTGACACTGAGCCGGAGCTGAGAAACCGGTTTCTTGGGATTCAAACTGGCCATCGCCACGGCATAGGCCAGTTCGACATAAAAGGCACCTGGCACAATGGGAACGCCGTTACTTTTATGCTCCCACAGATACGGTGCGCTCTCTGACGAGAGGTCGCACGCGTACTCTTTGTTGTTGTCCAGCTTGATTTGGGATACGAGTGTACGACGGGGAGAGAAAGCTGAAAACTCATCACCTTTTCTCACGTCTTCAAAGTTCATTTCCTTCTTGGAGTTATCAAACTGATAGATTGGCAGATTTGTGGGCGGAGTCTCGTACCCTCCGTAGACCTGATGCCAGTCCACATTCACGCCCAGCTCAAATACTTTTGCCACGGTGGATAAGATTGTGTCATAATCCTTCTCTGGCCGAACCGAGGAGAGAACTATGGCGTCCTCTCCCAGAGTCTCTCGTATGCTCCTCTGAAGAGCCCTACGAGGTCCAATCTCCACAAACGCCACCTTTTTCCCACAATGCTTTGTGCCTTTGGCGACGGCGCGCAGCGTTTGTTCAAATAAAACCGGCTCACGGGTGTTTCTCGCCCAGTACCCGCCGCTGCAGAAGTCTCCATCCGCACACCGGGCCGCAGTCACTGTGGAATAAAGGTCGCATTCCAAACTGTTGGCTTCCAAACGACCAATGCTTCTCTCCAAGTCCTCCAATATGGGATCCATCATGTGGCTGTGATACGCCGCAGGAACGTCCAAAACGTGGAGGAAGATTGTCTCCGTGAATCGACCCTTCAGCCTCTCGCAAAGGACGTCCACGGCGTCGGAGTCTCCGGACAGCGTGCAGGAGCGAGGGCTGTTCAACGCCGCCACGCTGATTTTCCCAGAGTAGACGTGAAGGATTTCTAACACCTCCTCCACGGCCACATTCCCCACCACGAGCATCTTCCCACCGGAGGAGACTCTGCTCTGCAGGGCGCTGCGCCGCTGCAGCACCGTCACGGCGTCCCGCAGGGAGAGGAGGCCCGAGCAATGCGCCGCGGCCACCTCGCCCACCGAGTGTCCCAGCACTGCGTGCGGTTTCACGCCCCAAAGCCTCAGGAGAGCGGCGAGGCCGACCTGCGCCGCGAAAAGAACAGGTTGGACAAAATCCGGCTTCTGGAAATCATCTTCACCGAAATCGCCGCTCAACCACCGGCTGATGCTGGAGCTCTTGTGGTTTTGAAAGAGATCTTCCACCTCTCTGACCTTATCTCTGAACACGGGGACCTCTGTGATGAGCTGCCGGCACATCCCGCTGTAGGCCACGCCGTTCCCACAGAACACAAACACCACCCGCACGTCTGACCGCGTCGGCTCCACCTTCGATTTCGCAGCAGATGTTAACTGGAGCTGCAAATCTGAGAAGGAGGTGGTCAGGAAGGCCTTCCTGTATTTGTGTCTGCGGTGGCTCCGCCCACACGCTGAGGTGTAGCACAAAGCCTGCAGGTGGACTGTGTGAGCTCCGTGAAGCTTTTGATGGACGTGGGCGATGGATCTGATCAATGATTTCTCAGAGGCTGCAGATACTGCGAAGACTTTTGGACAGAATTTGAGGATGCGTGTGGGAGCGGCGGCCATTTTATAATCTCTGACAATGGCGTGTGCGTTTGTGCCTCCGAACCCAAAGCTGTTGATGCCAGCTACTCTCCGTGATGACTCATTCGTCTCCCATCGTTCAGCCTGAGATGGGATGTTCAGATTCAGAGCCTCCACATCGACACTGGCGCTGTCTTCAGAGAAGAAGACGGAGGGGACGACGGTCTGGTGCGCCATCATCAGGAGAACCTTAATGAGTCCGGCCACTCCGGCTGCAGATTCCGTGTGTCCGATGTTTCCCTTCACAGAGCCCATCCTCAGCGGCTCCGCACCGGGAGCTCTGGCTTTGGCGATGGCGTTGGAGATGCTCCCTGCCTCGGTGGGGTCTCCCACCGGGGTCCCCGTCCCGTGAGCCTCGATGTAGTGGACGCGTGCCAGGTCCGACTCCGAGTAGATCCTCCGCAGCAGCGCCTCTTGCTGCGTCATGGAGGGTTTGGTGATCGGAGTCACCGAGTGTCCGTCCTGGTTGACGGCCGTCCTGCTGACGATGCCCCAGATGCGGTCGTGGTCTTGTAGGGCCTAGACGATGAAAAAGTAAAGAAATGACGAAAAACGGATTTTTAGTAACGATCCAAAGGATATAACACGTTTTGGATCGGGCTGATATAACATTTATAACACTTATGGGTGAATCCAATCCACTTCTGGGTATCTGTTTGGCAAAAGTTGAAAAGAAACAAAAATGCTTTGTTGTCGTGAGCCAATCAACTATTTATTGATTTGTTGCTCTTATGTCTGATAAGGCTCTGATTTTGATAATAATAATAATAATAATAATAATAATAATAATAATAATAATAATAATAATAATAATAAAAATCATAATCATAATAATAATAATAATAATAATAATAATAATAATAATAATAATAATAATAATAATAATAATAATAATAATAATAATAATAATAATAATAATAATAATAATAATAATAATAATAATAATAATAATAATAATAATAATAATAATAATAATAATAATAATAATAATAATAATAATAATAATAATAATAATAATAATAATAATAATAATAATAATAATAATAATAATTTCCTGACCTTTGTCAGAGGCTTGAGGAGGACCACCCCGCAGCCCTCCCCTCGGCCGTAGCCGTCCGCCCGGCTGGAGAAAGGTTTGCTGGTCCCCTCGGGTGAGATCATCCTGGCCTTGCTCAGAGCCACAAACACCCTGGGCTCCATGATGCAGCTCACTCCCCCACACAAAGCCATCTCACAGTCTCCTGGTTCAAATAAACGCAGAATATGAAAAAAACAAAAAAACTAAATAGAAAAAAAAAAAAAAAAAAGCACATACCCTGTTTAATGGCCTGGCAGGCTAAATGTAACGCCACCAGAGATGAGGAGCAGGCGGTGTCAATGGCCAGTGAAGGCCCGGTGAGGTCAAAGGTGAAGGAGATTCGGTTGGCCGCCACACTCATGGCCGTCCCTGTGCCGTTGTAGTGGCTTATTGTGTTGGGGTTGTTATTTCGCAGTATCTCGTAATCCCTGTTCATGAGCCCTGCGTGCAGCCGCATAATCCAAGATGATCAGATGACACATATTTGTGTATTTATAATATTAAAGAAAAATAATATTAGTCACCTATGTAAACTCCAGTTCTGGTGCCGCCGATGCTCTCCGTGGCCACGCCTGCGTCCTCCAGAGCCCTGTAGGAGCACTGGAGGAGGAGTTTCTGCTGAGGGTCCATGAAATCGCTCTCTGCTTCCGTGATGCCAAAAAACTTGTGGTCAAACTCATTAAACCTTTGAAAGTAAAAATAAACCTAATTAATATCTCCAAATATCTCAAGATGAGGGTCATTATGCGGACGCTTACCCTTCTATGAGGGCAGCTTTGGCTGTTTGTGTTTTTCCAGGTTTACTTTCATCAGCATCAAACCAAGAAGACACATCAAACCTCTCTGGAGGAATATCCGACACACAGTTCTTTCCTTCCAGCAGAACCTTCCAGAAATGGTCCAGCCCCTCACCTACAATAAATACACATAATGAAAAATAATAATCCACCTTGAATGAAAACCATTGAAAAAGTGCAATGTTGGTTCTTACCTCCTGGGAAATTACATCCGATCCCAATGACGGCTATGCCATCATCTGGATCCTCCATGGTTCCTCTGAGACTGCAGGATTTTTTTATTTTTTTTTTAATTTGCGTTATTCTAAAATCCAAAGAGAATTTTTAAACCTCTCCATACTGATGTTCAGGATACTTTGGTCAGCACTAGAGCGGCAGCGCCCTCTTTAAATGTGTTGTCAAGCATGAGTGAAAATGGGTGGGTTAAAAAAACAAAAAACAACAATACTCTGGTTTGTTGGTTTCTTCGGGAACTAAATACACTAATTGTAGGTTCAGGCAGCAGCTTAATTGGCTTTTGTTCTTGTCTGCAGCTTGACACCAGAGTGTATAAGAAATAGAATGACTAATGTAATAATGAACACAGAAAGCAAAAAAACAAACACATCTTTTTTAAATATGAAATGATTCATCTAAATGTAATTAAATTCATGTACTCGTTGAGTAAGATTACCCTTTATTTGAGCTTCAAGAAGGCTTCCATTGTTTCTAGGAACAAACATAAGCACAAAGCCAGGCCTTGTTCACTCTTACGGTGTATATACACACACATACATACATACATACATTGTCCCCTCATTTAGCTGATTCAGGTGAGTCTTGGAATAGGACACGATGGTTGGACACACCTTTGGGCACTTCAATAAATAAGAATATACAGTAGATAAATCAAAGTGAAATACAGCATGTAGAGAGGAAAAAATTATAAACTCCAGACTCTGCAACGGTGAACAGTGCTACTCCACTTTAAGGTCCTATGGTGTTCACCAATCTGTACAAGTTTAAAATGAGACATAACGAAATTAAATTCATATTGACCATGATCTGTATCCAGGACGTTTGCCTCAGCATTTATAAAACTAACCCAGGGGCCGTTTGTCTTCACAGTAAAGGACAAAAGAAAAAACAAAAAAAAAGTCCTCCTATTTGTAACCTAAAAAATATTGAACAATTGTATTTGAATGTGAAGTGGTTTTAAATTTCCACCACAAATGAAAATGAAGTGGAGGAGGGGAAAGTAATCATTTTCTGTGTCATCTTCACATCGATCATAAGGGAGGTGGCGAGGGGACAGAAATAACCAAAAATACAAGGCCTCCAAAAGGCCTGGGCCCAATCGCACAGCTTCATATTCACATGATTCAAGAGTCTACTGAGGTATCTTAGTGGTCCAGCGACTTGCCCTCCAGCACCTTCTGGATCTCCTTGGCGTCCAGTGTTTCGTATCTGAGCAGAGCATCGGCCAGCGTCTTGTGCTCCTTGCTGTACGTCTTCAGGATATTCTTTGCGCGTTCGTACGAGTCCTGGGGGGGGGCAGATCAATGATTAGTGACTTATAACTGTATCTGTAAATCAACGTTTGAAAGTGCCGTGTTGAAGCTCACCTTCAGCAAAACTCTGACTTCCTGTTCGATGGCAGCTTGTGTCTCGGGGCTCTGCTTGGTTACGTCCTTGTAGGTCATGACTCCGAGCTACAATAAATAAATAAAAACTGAGAAGACCGTGGGTACCGAGATTTTTCTGCAATTTCACTTGAAATTAAGATCTGCTGGGTTCAGCCTGTACTTATTCTCTGCCTCGATGAATTGAAATAGATCAGCACTCTGTGTGCGAATTGTTTCCTGAAGTGAAGAAAAAAGACCAAATCATTAAGCATAAAAAAAGCAACAACTTTCAACTCACCTTGTTGCTCATGCCGAACTTGGTCACCATCATTTTTGCTATTGAGGTCGCACCATCAAAGTCACTGGAAGCTCCTAAAATGAGCAAAGAACCCATTATCAGACGTGTACCACAATATAATGAGGACCTGAAATAAGTATATGTATTAAAGTGTTGTTTTTTTTCAGTTGCAGGAACCACAAAAAACACCCACACGACAAGTACAGAAATGTCCCACCTGTGGTAATGTCGTCATCTCCGAAGATGAGCTCCTCTGCCACGCGGCCGCCCATGCTCACGTCCATCTGAGCCAGCAGCTGAGCTCTGGTTTCGCTCCAGCGGTCGTTCTCGGGGAGCATGGAGACCTGGAGGACAGAAACATAAAAAGTACAGCGGTTTAATTAAACGCACTGGTAAAGGATACTGGGAACGTAGAGGGAAAAAAAAGATGAAGAGGAGAGAGAAAGATGCTCACGTGGCCGAGTGTTGGTCCTCTGGGCATGATGGTGGCCTTGTTGATGGGCATCGCCCCTTTGGTGTAATAGGCCACGATGGCATGGCCGGACTCGTGGTAGGCCGTGATGGTCTTGTTCTTCTTGTCAATTTCAACGCTCTTCCTCTCAGGGCCTGCATGAAAAGGAAGGAACGTTTTACTTCCTCTGCATTTATGCAATGATCTTAACTGGTGTGTGTCTCAGAAGCCCGTCTGTGTGAACTCACCCATGAGGATCTTGTCCTTCGCAAACTCCAGATCCACCATTGTGACCATCTCCTTCTCGTCCACGGCCGCCTTCAGGGCCGCCTGGTTCACCAGGTTCTCCAGCTCCGCGCCAGTGAATCCCACCGTGCCCCGGGCAATTATTTCCGCATCCACGGCTTTAACACAACACACACACACACACACACACACACACACACAAAACCAAAAAATGGCTTCTTTATAAAGGGTGATCAATGCCCAAAACACAATGGTTTCCTTCACAGGCATGGCAACAAGTCAACTACACACTCAGGTGTGTATGATTGAGGACAATAATAGCACTTGTTGCCAGGTAGAATTTCTCACAAAAGTACGAGTATATATCAGAGACTTACAAGAATCCACTTTAATTTTGGTCAGGTACCAGTTGAGAATTTCCGTGCGTCCTTTAACATCTGGACGAGGTACCGTCACCTGCATGTCAAACCTCCCTGGTCTCACCAGAGCGCTGAAATTAAAGGGAATTTTCAGTTGTAATAATTGGTGTTTGCGTCCGAGAGTTCAACGTCACTGCCCATCAATAACTTTACGTTCAGACTGTATTGATTGATCATTTGTAGCGGGCTGAGATGGAAACATACCTATCAAGAGCCTCTGCAAAGTTTGTAGCACCAATGACGATGACTCCTTCATTTGGTCTAAACCTGTCAAACAGAAATAGTAAAGAAATGAAAGCTTTCAAAAAGCAGTGTTTTATTCTCACGATGAATAATATTTTATAAGAAAATATAAAACTGACCCATCCATTTCAGCCAGCAGCTGGTTAATGGTTTGTCTGGAGTAAGGATGCATGGGAGACTCGATCCTCTTCCCTCCAACGCTGTCCAACTCATCAATGAAGATCACACAGGGAGCGTTGGCTTTGGCCTCCTCTGTAAACGACAACAAAAACAAAAAGGGATTGTGGTTGTGTCTATGCATTCTTCACTGCTTCCTTTACACATTTTTCATGTCCCAGTAAACTCACTGAAGAGGTTCCTGATGCGACCCGCACCAACACCCACAAACATCTCATCAAACTCTGAACCGGAGGCGTAGTAGAAAGGCACGTCGGCCTCCCCAGCCACGGCTCGTGCCAAAAGAGTCTTTCCCGTGCCTGGTGGACCGACCAGCAGGATGCCTGGGAAATATTAAAATCAACGGGAAAAATGAGAAACACAAAGTGTGGAAAGGAGAAGAGGAAATGGAACGAGTGGACACATTTCAGTTCTGATACCTTTAGGCAGCTTTCCACCCAGGACAGTGAACTTCTGTGGGTTCTTGAGAAAGTCCACAACTTCCAGCAATTCATTCTTGGCCTCCTCTACTCCTTTGACGTGATCGAATGTCACGTTCTTCATCTGGGTGGGGTCCACCGCCGAGTCCAGACCCGCTGTGGTCCGAAACCTCACTGTGAAAACCCAAACCCACCACATTTATTATATGTTTACAGTGTTTACAGCACAACTATACGACTGGGTAACAGCAGGTTACGATGCGCTTACTGCTGCACACATGATGGTCCAAATATAAACTGCTTTTCCACATTTACCGCTTCCAACTATTTGAATTATTCCAGCATGAAAACATACAGATGTGAAATAGATATTACAGTATTAAGCAGAAAGATCAGTCACACTCTATACGCACATCATAAAGGACAGAGCTTTTCTTATAAAGTTGAGGGTATCAAATATCTAAGGTGCCTGAAGGCTTAAACTTTATTATACGTAATTGGAAACACTTCAGAAGCTCTGCCTTATTTGCAGTGTGCATATAGGGTTGTGAGTTGCGAGTCGATTGGAGAGAATTAAAAGGAGAAACAAACCAGCATCAGAAAAGGAGCCTTTACCCGAGAGGAAGGGGGTTCTGGACAGCCCATAAAGCCCGACGAGGAGGAGGACCATCAGGATCAGCCTGGTTCTCTTCAGCGCGTCTGTCATAACAAGGCAGAGGAAATGTGAAGTGATGAGTTTCATCTCCCTGTACTCCACGGAGCTCTCCCACAAAAAAACAAAGTCAGCGGTTACCCTGGATATCAGCAAATGCTTTGATTATATCAGGTTTCTTTTCTCTCTAAAAGGTAACGGTGGTGTCTGGTGGCTAAGCGAGTGAAACCACATGCCTTGCGTTCTCTGGGTAAAGGCCTGGGATCTCATGAAGCCCTCAGTGAAACCCGTCTTGAAAGCCTCCTGCTGGTTTTCTGGGAGGTTCTTTTGCTTGATCACTTCGCCCAGCGACTGCACCCCTGGGCCCTTGTCCCTCAGGAGTAGCCCCTGTGAGGGGAAACACAACAAGAGTTGGTTGTAACTAGTAAAACAAAAAAGTGGAATTTTTATATGGTGGAAGTGCACAGTAAAAATGCTGAACCTTCATGAAGGCTGGCACGTAGGGCTCAGGCTCCAGTGGAGTCTCATCACGGGACTCTGTTCTTCTGGGTTTGGGTCTAAGTGTCTTGAAACCCCGACTCTGGACCCACACTAAACAGAGACACAAAAGAAATACAGTAAACATTAGGCACCACCTCCAAAGCAATTTCATACACACTCACATACAGCAGTTACAACAAAAAGTCAAAGTGAATCTCTTACCAGGTAATAATTGTAGCTGAGAGCAAAGGTCTTTTAGAGGACTGTGATATTGGGGGAATATTGGGGAGGCAAACACACCCGACCTTCTGTTTGAAAACCCTGAGAGACGGAAAAAAAAATGTGTTAAAGATTTATTTTGCTTTTCAAAGTGTCTCTGATACAACAGCTTATCGTGAAATATGCATTGGGCAATTTTCCTTGGAAGCGTCCTGCTCACCATGCTTATTGTGAAAGAAGCTGTGTGCAGAAACGTGACTCGTCCTCCATGCCGCAGGGACAGCGGGAGGCTCTACTGGTCCTGGTGTGGGCAGTAACCTGCAGACCAGCTCATCCAGCTGACTCACCCCGATCTCTGAGAGGCCGAGATCCCTCAGGCTCACAGTGGGCTGTGAAGACAAAAAGTTCAGACCACAGTCATAGATGATTGTGTAGTGTAATGAGTCCGTGTGCGAGTTTATAAAGGCACTCACCTCTCTGAGGAATGAACTGTGCTCTGCGGTGAAGTCTTTGTTCAGGGTCTGGATCGACGCGGTGGCTGAGTTCTTCAAGGAGTGGAGGGCATTGATGAGTTGGCTGAGGGGCACTATCATCTGGAATACCCACAACGCAACACAACACAACACGTGAGGAGGGGTTAAGATCAGCCTTCGAACACAAACAAAAACAAAAAGTGCAATCTCACGTTTATAACATGTAAATAAATTAGAATTGTTTTGCTGATGGATTTTCCAGTCATGGCATACGTGCAGGACTGTTATGTCATGAGTTATTGACTCCAAACTGCTTCCCTGCAAATAGAGGGCAGTGTGGCTCACATAATGTATACATAAGTATGAGAGTTACGTAAACTCAGCTTTATAAGTATTAAGTTAGTGTCCTTCAATTCACCTTTAATCCAGCTCTAAACACACAAATCACGTGGTTGCAGCGTGAACTAAATCTATGCAATGCTGAGATAAGCTAGCCATGACTTGTTCATGCTAACATTAGCCAAGATGAGCTGTCATTGACAATAACACAATATAAGAGAAATATACATATATATCATATATATCTATTAATACCGTTATAACGCAGACTTTATCACGATAATACAGTTACACTGACAGAATAGCATAGATTACAGAATTGCTAGCTAAGTCAAAAAGCTGCTAACCGGTTGGTTTACCTGCTGTGGCTGAAACGATGTCGACAGTGAAAACATTTTTCACCGAATGATGGTTTAAAAGTGATAGAACTGGAGGGTGGACGTGTGAGGACAGACCCCCTGGTTTTACAACATATATGACCGAGTCCTCCCGGTGAACGTTGTCCTCTCTGTTTTCCTTCTTCTATAACTTCCAGCCGCTTAGCTAACAACAGCAAATGGCACCTCTGACGGCGGAGGTCAAAGCGACTACAAAATGACGTCAGAGGGGTTACAGATCATTGGGTTACATCACTTTTGGAACGTAAACAGAAAAAAACACCTTGATCAAAATAATCAATCATTTTATGAGAAATATTGAAATAGATTTGATTTGATTATAATTGCTTTATTGTTAAAGAAAAAAAATTAAAGCCTGGCCACCATTACACAATTTCAATATTAAGGACCCATGTGTGCCTGATCAAAAAGAATATATTAAAAAAAAATCGGATTGTTGTATTAGTTTTGGGAAATGAAATTAAGCTGTGGAATTTAAATATAAAACAATGATAAACATTCGATTTTAGAAAATGTTTTGTGTACAGGCATGGGTAGTGACCGTAAGAGGACCCCCCACGGAAGGGACGCGGAATTCAAATATTCAAAACAAACCTGAGCTGGTTGTTGTGTCATGAACGTGTTTACTTCACTCTGAACCGACAATAACACCATGGACGCGGAGGAGACTAAAGACAAACCGCACGAGGTTCACAAAGCTCCAACCATCGAGGATTTCCTCTTTGTAAAGCCCATCAGCCGCGGAGCTTTTGGCAAAGTCTACTTGGCACGCAAGAAGTGCAATGCGCGATTATACGCCATTAAGGTTAGTGTGTTGGTGTTGATTGTCTCTGAAACGTTTAATGGGACTCCGGGCTAAGTTAAATACATTTACACATTTTTTCATCCCAGGTGATGAAGAAGGCTGATATGGTTGATAAAAACATGACGGGCCAAATGAAGGCAGAGAGGGACGCCCTGGCTCTGAGCAAAAGTCCCTTCGTGGTGCACCTGTTTTACTCCCTTCAGACAGCCACCAAGATGTATCTGGTAACACACAATGGCACAAAACACACTTAGACTCACTACTGTGCCAAGTTAGTATGCCTTATTTATTTATATATTTTTGTTTTTTTTACAGGTCATGGAATACCTCATTGGTGGAGATGTCAAATCTCTGCTTCACATCTATGGATATTTCGACCAGGATATGTGCGTTAAATACATTTCAGAGGTTTCTCTGGCTTTAGATTATCTCCACCGCCATGGTATAATCCACAGGTGCCGTATTCAACTTCTTTTTTATGTCATTAAATGTATGTAGCATTGAGTGGTTGATGACATGTGTCCGTTATTTACCAGAGTTTTACCCTTTTAGGGACTTGAAACCAGACAATATGCTTATTTCCAACGAAGGCCACATCAAGTTAACAGACTTTGGGCTTTCTAAAGTCAAGCTTGACCATGGTATGAAGTCAGATTGACACTAATATAAATCATCACCGTCACCACCAGTTGTGTTCATTAATAATTCCTTTATTTTATCCGTGTGCGTTCTCTCTCAGAGCTGAGTCTGACCGATATCCTCACCACTCCTTCCTTGGCTAAACCGAAAAAAGATTATTTCCGTACACCGGGTCAAGTCCTCTCCTTAATCAGCTCCTTGGGATTTGTAAGTACATTTGATGAAGTTGATGGTCATTAAGCATGCATCACTGCATAGCCTGCATTGAAATGTGACTTTATTTATTCCTTCAAACACAGAATACGCCTACGGCGGAAGGCAAGCGTCACTGTAGTGCGTCTGCCGCGTCCAGTCCCTCTTCCTGTGCCAAAATAAAACCGAAGAATAACTCTCTTGGTTCTCCCTTGATGAAAAGAAACGGTTCCACTCAATACCATTGGAGATCTGGTAATCGTCTTTGTTTTATATTTTTCTCATTACATTGTCAACTTTCATTAGCATTTGGGGATGAGCTATATTTATGGTTAATTATTTTAAACAGTATCAATCCGCATTTTCAATGTATTTGTACTGTCCCCATAGGACCCAACAGCGTATTTAGTCCTCACAATCTGGCTAAAAATCTGACTCCCACCCTCCTGAGGACCAGAAAGAGGTTTGAGACAATGAGTGCAGGTAGCACCACAGACACCGAGGGAGGGAGTCCACTGTGGGAGTGTGAGGAGGTTTGTGATCACGGACCTACATCGACCCGCAGCGGTTAGAATACATGTTTGGGTGAATCAGGCCTTGTTCTGACAATTCTTTTTTGATTCTTTTTTTTTCTCCAGAAAGAAAATGAACAGAAGGGGAGATCGCCCCCCACCAAACCGCATGCCTTTGTGCTGTCTGCGCAGGCCAGCAGTAATCTGCCCGAAAATTCCAAACCAGACCAACTGGCAGAGAAAATGACTCCTTCCAGCAAAGTGGGCTCTAAGGTTCCTTCATCTGTGAAGAGGGCATTTTCAGAGATGGAGAGGAGTCCAGAGTCACTAGAACTGTACGCCAAGAAGACCAACGCAGACTACAGAAGATGCTATGAGATTCCAGAGGAGACGACGAGCTTTCAAACCGGCCTGACGGGAACATTTGACGCCATCCAGATAGGGGACTTCATGGCCTCCACCGAGTCCGCCGAAGACCGCCTCCCAAAGCGCTCCAGCCCCATCGCCGCTGTGGCCAAAACCCTGTTGGGTGAACTGGAGGAGCCACCAGAGGACGTGTTCGACGATGGAGCCAAAGACTTGTCGCATTCCAGTTTCACGTCGCCCCTGGCCGGAAGCAGAGACATTTGCAGGAGCCTGAGCCTGGACTCGGACAGCTCCATGCACGAAACGTCCCTCACCATGGAGAGCCACTCCTCCCTCAAGCTGAGCAAAGGCTCCAAACTCAGGACCTCGGCGTCGTCCGAGGGTCAGGAGGAAAACAAGGACTCGTCCGTGACCGAGTCACTGCCACACACTCCCTCCGCCGCTCAAACACCCAAACTGGGAGATTTGGGCCCACGGGGCCAATCCCACAGTTTCCTTCTGAGCCAGCTCCCCGATCGAGGGTGCCGCGCGGGCCAGTCGCCCTCGTTCCTCAAGCCCAGGAACGTGGTGGCATTCCGGAGCTACTGCAGCTCCATCAACCGCTCCAACATGTCGGGGGTCTCCAGACTCAGCGTGGGGTCCATGGATGCGATGGACGTGTCCACGTCGGCGTCCTTTCACTCTGCATTCGGCACGGCAACACCGGTGCAGAGGAGATCCAACTCCAACAGCTCTCTGTGTCAGGTACTCTCCATCTTCTTCTTCTCCTGATTAAACACAGTTGTGAATTTTAGCCTTTTTTTTTTTTTTTAAACTTCATTCCCTCCCATCAGACGCCCCAGCCCATGTCGACCTCCCACACCCCATTCAGGACCCCAAAGAGTGTCCGGAGGGGGGCGCTGCCAGTTGAGGGTGCGCACATCCTCGGAACCCCTGACTATTTGGCCCCTGAGCTTCTTCTGGCGAAATCACACGGTAAGGCAGGGGACGGTGGGTTCAAGGGCATTCACCACAAAATGCAAATGGTCTCTTTTATTGAAACGGCTCAACACAGTCTTGCGGTATCGATAGCGGTTGTGGCCCCTTGTGACGAGCATTCTCTTTTAGTTTCAGGAAGTGGTCTGTGTGGTAAGTTTATACATTGTTTTTGTTGTTTTTTTTGCAAGCGAGCCCGCATGTTTCCCCCCCCCCCCCCCAGCCTGCTAATAAGCTGCAGGACATGAGCTGGTTTCCCTATTTGACCCTGTCCCCACTTTCTGTTTCTACCTTTTGTTCTGGTGAGCAAACTGTGGGTCTGATCAGAGGGAAGGAAGGGGGGGGGGGGTCATCAGATTTTTATAGGCTCAAATGCTGTTAGCTGGGCGAGTTTTGAATTGTAATATACACAGTGAAACTCTCTATTTTTCACTTCATAACCAATCGCCTATTGCCAACCTCGAGGGAGGTTTCAATTGCTGTTCGTTTATCAGCTTTAAAACGGCTCCACTTCAGGGACGGCCGTGACATTTTGAGGAGGGGCGGGGCATGACCTGAGCGGGGGGGGAACTCATTGCACTTTGGAGCTGGAAAAACGAGCAGATGCAGGAATTTTTCTTCCCACTTCCTCTAACCTGGCGTGACAGGGCGTTAAAGGGTTGGTGGAGGCGTAACCTGTTCGTTTTCTTTCAAATGTTCAAACGCGCTGAGGGCTCCTGCTTGATTGCCGCTATTTGAATTCATGAACATTCAGCCTGTGACATGAATGATCCAAGTCTTTATTCTTCATCTGTAAACATTTTTTTTACTTGCCTTGATAATTATAAAGATTTCAAGATTTCATCCTTGCCGTTATTGAGAGTAAAGTAGAATGACCTGTTTAGAACCACAAATCTACAAATCTATTTGCATTATTGATAATAGCAGCTATTTCTGGCTCCATGTAGAGGTGCTTGTTTGATTATTATTATAATTTTTTTTTTTAATAAAATCAGTGCATCAGGATCAGAACTAACGTTCAATTCATGTCCAGAAATTCACTCATGAACTAACCTGCTTCTGCCAGCGCAGTACACGTAGTGAAAACGCAAACAGGAATCAGAGGTGAAAACTGTGTTGTATGAACCAGCAGCCGTGTTACAAACCCAACTTTGTGTGTGTGTGTGCGTGTGTGTGTGTGTGTGTGACCCTCTCCAGACTTCAGGGCTGACTGGTGGGCGCTGGGCGTGTGTCTCTTCGAGTTCCTCACAGGCGTCCCACCTTTCAACGACGAGACGCCACAGCTGGTCTTTCAGAATATTCTCAACAGAGGTGGGCAGGTGTTCTCCATATTCAATTCGTTTAGACAAAAAAAAAAACCCCAATCAATTATCTCAATGAGACACGTCTTTTGCCCCTTTTTCTTTTTTCACCAGACATCCCGTGGCCCGAGGGAGAGGAGGAACTGTCGGAGAATGCCCGAAATGCCATTGAGATACTCCTGACAATGGACATGACAAAGCGGCCCGGACTCAAGGGTGAGGACAACTTTTCCTTTCGTTTATTTGAATTGTATACATGAGGATTTTATGGCCATAGGTTTTCTGGAGAAATTCTGCACACTGATATCCTGGGCATGATGCTGGAGGACGTGCCCAGTCTCTTATGTTTAATTATGTGCATTTTCTTATATCTATGGAGTCCAAAACATCCAACTACTGATAAGCCGATGGTCGGGCGCAGGCCTCTGATCATTTTTCCCCTTTTTTTGTTGTTTTCATGTTCACCAGAACTGAGGTGCCATGCCCTGTTTGACGGCATGGACTGGGACAACCTGCCGAACCAGCCGATGCCTTTCATACCTCAGCCGGAGGACGAGACCGACACCTCGTACTTTGACGCCAGAAACAACGCTCAGCACATCGCCGTGTCCGGCTTCAGTTTGTAGAGCCCCTCGGATGACGGAGAGATGTGTTTGGTGTTGTGGTGGTGAAGTATGTGTAAGGGAGGATGTGCGAGTGTGTAACAACACCAAAAATCCGATCTATTCTATTACTAATAAATACTAAATTGTTCGTTCAGGACTGTAATAATGTAAAAAAAAATCGACGTCATAAGAATTAAACAAATAGTGTAAATTCAATTTCTTTAGCACCTTTTAGTGTTAACAACTAATATTCACTAGTTTATTGCTCTTAAATGAGGTTTCTGCTGCTTTAGCCTTTTATTTCTGTGTGGTTTTAAGGATTAAACGCAATTTAACTGCCGATGTAGGTTCATGTAAATGTGGCACACCCTGCCCAATGATAAAATGGAACTTTCCATACAAATACTGCTTGGGCGGGCCCCCCTGGAATATCTTTAAGTTCAATACTGCTGTAAAAATCACCCTAATATATATATTCATAAATAGTGTATTTTATTTGTAAATCTATAATTTAGTGTTGTTTTAAGACGTGTGTACTTTAATTGTTGCTTTTATGTCTCTTGTCATTTTTTTGATGTGATATCATGGTCTGCGGTATTTTTCTTTTGAACAGATTCATTCCTGTTATCATTTTATCTTCTTCACTCTTTAAAAAAAAAAAAAAGAGGAAAATACAAATAAAATCTGTTTGTAAGGTGACATGACAGATTTTGTTTGTGTGTGAGCCACAGGTTGCACCCATTGAAATGCTTCATGAAAACTTTATTTTAGGCTTGGATTAGATTATCACATGCAAACGCCACTCTATCCACAGGCAGAGAGGGCGAGAAAGCCTTCGCACATTTCAGTAGAAAGTTAAACTATGACTTTTGTATTCAAACATAACGGCTCCACAGAGTTTGGGTGCTAACCTCTGCAGATGCAAACCTTTTGTAAATGTGATATCATACCTATGTTAATATTACATGGGAATGCAATTAAAATATTGCATTGGAATGATCTCAACTGTACAGCTACCAGTATACAATTAGTGAAGACCTCGCCTGGCAAACATCGTGATTAATATCGGCTGAAAAGTCTTTCCACATTATTCGGAACACGTGTATTACGGCACACATTTAAAATCATACAACAGACGGTATAAACAACACGGACAGCGACGAGAGTAAAGCGTCAAGAATCGGCAGACTGGTCCTCCACTTGCTGGTCCGCCTGGAAGTATTGTTAATATGAATTTTTCTACAGTACGGCAACGCTACAGTGTGAGAACGTATGAAATCATCACGCCACCGACGAGTGTACCCACGATGTTGAGGCACTTTTTTCTATTTAGGAGACAATTGGGTGGAAGCTCCATCAGAACACCCTGAAGTAAAGCGGGCGCACACACACACACACACTGATATGCGACAGTCGATGACGACAAACGAAGGACCTCGTAAAACCTATAAAAGGAGATTTAGCCGTCCCTCGGAAAACATAAACGGGCAGAAAACTTTCTTTGCAACGACCTCTACAAGCAATAAATATTAACTTACACTCACAATTAAAAAGAATCTCACATACTGATATCTCGTCACATTCAATCCTCCCTCCGAAACTGCACTCATCTCAACGTGGGATCATTATTATAGCAGCGTGGCCTGGGCAACTAATATAAAGTGAATTGTTACAATTTGTAACCACAACACAACTGCAACAACAAGGCATCAGGCCGTTCTCTGTGCAACAAAGCCTCGGTTAGGGGAAAATCACTGAGGCGCTTGTGTAGTTGGTCAACGAACACACGGACAATATCCTCACTGTGTGTCCCCCCTGTCCACACAAACCATGGCTTCATCTTGGAAATGCGTGTACGTGTGTGTGTGTGTGTGTTTGTCATCGCAGCCTCCAGCGCCTCACATTCACGATTCTCTTTATTCCTCATCCTCGGGTTTGACTCCTCCCCCTCGTTACTCTAAGTGCCTTCTCCTTAGTGCAAAAGCAAAATTACTGGGCTGTGGGTTTAAGCAGGGACGAGGGCTGGGGGGGTGCACTGGAAGCAGGCTCAGTTGATCCGTCTGTTCAGAGGGAAGAAAAAATATCAAAGGGAGGTCAGAAACGTCAAAGTGGGGCTTGTGCTGGTCCAAAATTACCTTCTCCTCCTCTGCAAGTATAGGCGGATCAGCCACTGTACCACAAATGGCCAAATCACAGCGAAGGCCAAACTGGTGGGAGAAATGTCCAAAGGCCACCAGGATGGCTTCTGGGTAAACCAAGACAAAAGACAAAGTTTAAAACCCGATGGTTTCAGCTGATGAGGATGATGATGATGATGATGGTGGGTGGAGGCATGCTGAATCTAAAAGCCTGATCATTTACCTGACTCCGCTTATTCATGGGGCTTGATAGATACGTAGGAGACAGAGACACAGATCTTGCCTGTGGGAAGAAAGGAAAAAAAGGAAAAGTTCGTCAGCTTCTGTAGAAAAAAATGACAATAACAACTTCAGGCATTCTCCATCAGCAGAGTGACAAAGTACAATATCGACACACCTACATTTTGAATCTGGTTACTGCTTAGCCTCATGCATGACAATGACCCTTCACATCTTCAATTTTACAAATAATATGTTTAATTAAATTTCCTACACGCATACTAGAAATACTTTATTCACCCCCGTCAGATATTGGGGGGAAAAAAGGTGTGGCGACCCCTGAGGCTGCCAGTAAACCACTCATTTCCATATTGCAGTCAATTTCTTATTTGCTTAGTTAAACACACCACGAGGCTCCAAGGGGTTTGTTTGAGCGTTTGTCTGGTTTCCCCTCGGAAAGGTAACTGGCCTATCACGGCCGAAAAACATTTGCTTTTTTCTCTCTCCCGTGACCCCTGACCTGAGTGGCGGACAGAGCCTCCAGAGTGTGCAGCCTCTCCAGGACGCTCTGCATGTCCTCCTGCAGCCGGGCCAGCGCCGCCACGATCTGCTCGTTCAGGCTCCCTCCGGGTGGAGACGCCCCACCCCGGCGGCTCTGCTCTCCGTTACCGCCGCCGTGCGTGGGCATCAGAGCTCCAGAGCCTCCGCCTCCGGACATGGAGCCTTAAAAAATGTAAACCAAGCACAGGGCATTATTTTTCATTAAAACTGAAATTATATTGAAATCATCGTCAATAATAAGTGCTCCAGTAAAGTAAACTTTCTTTTTGGCTGAAAAAAAATATCAAAAACTAATATTTGAAGAGCAGGAAAATGTTTTTTTATATGCGTGTGTGTTTCTCCTCAAATACTCCATATGTGGACATGACAAACGCCCTGTGAGGGCCACGTTACCCCGTCCTCCTCTGACCATGGAGCTGCCAGGCACGTCTCCATCATCCAGCCTCTGGCTCTGTGGCACCGTCCCTCCGCTTTCTCCGTCCTCTCCTCCACACCTGACCACCTTGGATTGATCCTGCGTGGTTCCCTCTGGAGGCTGCAGCACCTGGCTCTCCTCTTCATCCAGGTCATCCAGAGAGTGGTTACGGTCTGCGTTCTGGAATAAAAAACAACATGTAGTCAGTGATGGATTTATTGACTTACAGGATCCATATTTTTGTGTGTGTGTGCGTGTATTTTTTTATTAATTTTTTTTAAAGGGGCTTCTCTTGCCTCTTCCTGGCCAAACTGGTCCACGGAGTCGCAGTAGACTTCACTGTCCGAGTCACTGGCCACGTGGTTAGGAGCAGACACGTCGGCGCTGGGATCTGAATCTGCCCCTGCGTGTAAAATAAACTGCACTGTCATTTACAGAGTGGCACGGGAGGCTTAGTCCATGATCTTTTTTTCCCTTTTTTCCGAACCTGCATGGCGACCGTTGAGTAGAGTCTCCGGGTGGAGCTGGGTGTTCAGAGCGACCCTGGAGTGACTCCCGTTGGTCAGATGGGCGACGCCGTTGGCCACTTTACCATTTGACAGAGGAGGCTTGTGTCTCCGGGATGAACACTTCTTCTTTGGCTCTGATGATGATGCCGATTTCTTCTCTGAAATAGAATCTAGCACAAAAATAAATCAAATTCACTCCTAATACTCAGAAACAATTTGAAATGAGGTTAGATTTTGTAATGAAATAGTATTACCTGTTCTAACCATCCTTTCCTCCTCGTCTTCCTCCTCGTCATCCTCCTCCTCATCTTCCTCTTGTGCTTCCTCCTCTGATCTTTCCTGCAGCTCCTTTGGTTTGAGTCTGGCAGGCCGAGTCTCCAGTGTGCCGTTCATCTCCATGGTCCTGACGATGCTCTTTGCCATGCTCTTTGATGGCATTGAATTCAGCATGCTACCAAACCCTGAGCCACAAAAAGAAACACTTATTAAGAGGTTGTAAAACCGAAAAAGGTCAGTACCTCTATTTAGATTTATTGGTTTCAAGGGGAAAGTTTCTATTTGTGATTGCAAAAAGCCTGTTCTGTTCTAACGAGCATGTGAAACACTTGTGTTAATGAGCACTTAAAGCATCTGACCTACAGCACCACACACTCTAAAAACTACATCCACCAGACTCCAAATGCTTCCACAGTGGTGTACTTGCCTTCCAGCTGCCTAGCAAACAGTGTCAAACGGGCTGAGCACACGACAAGAGGCAAATTATAAAAAATAAAAATAAAAAAATAAAAAGGTTAAGTTCAACATGCCGTTCCAGACACCACAGATTCCAGCGGGTGATTTCAATCCTACCTGTGCTCAGGTCTGATATCTGCGTGATCTTTTTCTTCTCATCCACCAGCTCGTAGAACGGGCCCAGGACGCGAAGAAGCTCCTCCACCTCGTCCGTCATGGGCATACCCTCCAGGATCTATGCATCCAATACAATACAATAACCTCAACATCACATTGCTGTGCTTTTTTTTTCCAATTTAATAGAATTGTTGCATTGTTGTATACCAGAAACTTCACATACCAGTTTCATTTCCTCAACATAGGCCACCATTGCTTCTTCTTTTGACATGTCTCTAATAGAATCCCAGGAATCCCTGGTTTAAAAAAAAAAACAAACAAGTTTTTATTATCGTTTCGCTATCAGATAAAAGCCCTGCTTGGTGTAAAGTCTATGTCGGTTTTTATTTGCAGATGCTCGCGTTGCGGGTCAAAGAACTCACAGACAAGAGTAGAGCTATTCCAAAACAAAAGATTTTACAATTTAAACCTGCCATAATAAAAATCACACCAATGCAACTGAAGCATGAGAGAAACTGCCCAGTGTAAATGGGTAAGAGATGGCATTCCAAGTCGCATTTCAAAGAGGGCGGAATCCAAAGGTCACCCCGCACAACGTGCGCCTGCACAGAGGGAAGATCACCAGGTCACAAAGCGCAGTTTGCTCCTTCTTCCGTCACATTTTGCCCAATTTTACCTCACAGGCCAAACAACTCGCATAAGTCCAGTAGGAATAAGGCATCTAATTATTACTGACTATTGCTGACTATTTGAAAAAAAACAAAAAAAAAAACATCACAATGTAAGACTGCCATTTTTTGTTTGTTACCATTTTGCTTTGCCAACTGCGTCCCAGAAGCCGGGTCGGGGTATGCTGCACGCTCCCACCGTGGCTTGTTTGTAATAACTGTAGAACTTGAGCATCATGTCATTAGACGGCTGAAAGGAACCTGAAAGAAGGGAGTTAGAGTAAACAGAATAAGACGGGGATTTTCACACTAAGCAAAACACCAGTGTCTTAGATGAGTGAAGCTTTAAAGAATGATTATGACGATAAGGCACAGAGTTGTGAGACTCATGGAAGTAAAGTGTGTGCACGGTCTGCTGCCAGGTAAGTGGATTAGGCCTCTTAAATCACACAAGATCCCGAGCGAACCAAGCTGTTGCCCTGTTTGAACCTGTGTTACATTCCTCTTATGAACTGGTTCAACTGTAGCATAATCCATATTATATGACCCCTTAGGCAGAGGCAACCCTGCTGCTCTTAATTGAAGCAGATTTAAGATCATGTGTAATAAACATTATATCATACACAACAAAACGTGTATAGAAAAATACATTTTCCAGGTTTCTAATTAGAAGAATTCGATTCCTCAAAATAAAATAAAATAAAATCATTAATATGTGTATAATAAAGATAGATGGGGGGGGGGGGGGGGGGGGGCGGGGGTCAGACTCACCATTCGGGGGTAAACTGTTGATCACCTTCACGGCGGCTTGAAACCTGAGCTGGGTCACCTGCTTCTCATCCTCCGCCTCCATCCGGACACTCTGGACCTCCATGGAGCCTGAGACCACCACCACCACCACAACAACACAACCTGCACACGGACAACAAGTAAACACAACGACAACAGACACGACACAACGCTGACAACAGTCAGAAGAATTAGATTTAAGAAGAAGAAGATTTAATCAGCCCCCAGGTCACAGATCCTCACTTTCACACTGCGACTAGCTTAACTTGGAACTTGCAACTCAGTCTACTGCAGGTTTGAAGGTTGTGTATCCGGCACAAAACAGTTGTCAAGGAGACTCGAGTGATAAATACACAATATTAGCATTAAATATACGTGAAACGTATAATCTACAAACTTAAAATCCTCCAACCGACAACGTTTACCGTTAATTCAGCGCCCCGAGTGTCAGACAGCAACCTGAATCTGATCCTACGCCAGACGCCATCAACAATACACTCAGGCACTTCCACCTGGGAGGTGTAGTTTTCTACCGCATCCGGTCCTCTCCTACAACGCCCACAATCTTCCGCTTCAATCAAACTGCTGTAGTTCGAGGGGAGTTTTGAGATTTATTTACCGCTTTTATCGGAAGGAAAAACACACGAAACCAGAACAAACTATAGAAAGTGTGAACATTTGAGGATTTTTAATTGTAATTTGTTATATTTATTGGTTGTAACGTTCTTCAACTTAAAGAACAGTTGAGAAAAACACTACATGTCCCAGCATGCTCTCTTCTGCAGCCGTATTTTTTACTTCCGTTGGAAGATTGATACTAACAAGCGATACAGTGCAAGAGCGCTCACTATAGCACCATTTCCAGGAAGAACTTAAACAGCTGTTATTGATTCTTTATTAAAACCGAAAATCAATCACCACTTATTTTAAATTATGTTTCCTCCCAACTGTACATATTTGAACCAAAAGGCAAAAAGAAGAGGGAAAGAGAGAGAGACAAAAAGTTGTTGCCATTAAATAATTTCTGTAGAACCCAATAAAAGTGTGTGTAATAATAATCATGACATAAACCATGTTCTTTATCAAATCAAATAAAACGAAATTCATCATTATAAATATATACAAGAATAAAATCAATTGACTGAGATAAATTATTACGCCCTGTTGTCAGATTTAACTTGGAGTGAGTGCTCTTTTTCATTCCACAGGATCTTCGATTGGGGGAGAGGCCAAAGTCCCCCCCCCCCACACACACACATACACACACAGAAACACACACACTCATCAGGCTGACCAGACCTGTGTATGTGTGTGAGAGTGTGTGTTTTATTTCTTTTTTTTTATCTGAGTTGAGCGGCGCCGCCGTGTGTGTGTGTGTCCGTGGTTGTGTGAGAGTGCGGCTCGGCTCTGCTACGCGGGGAGATGTAAGATGGCAGAGCTGCAGATGTTGTTAGAGGAGGAGATCCCAGCCGGGAAACGGGCGCTGGTGGACAGCTACCAGAACCTCAGCAGGGTCGCTGACTACTGCGAGAACAACTATGTCCAGGTAAGAGACACGGGGAAGACCGGGGGGGGACACCGGGTGGTCGGGGGGCCCCACCGCGGCCCCGGGAACCGTCCTGCCGTCGGGGCAGGAAATGTGGTCGATCCGCCCTGAGCTTGAGGCTGTAACCGAACCAGGCCCATTGATCCCGGTTATTATCACACACAGGGTGTGTCGACTTTAGCCTTTAGTTTTAGTATCCTGATTAAACGTGATTTCAAATTGTGTATGTGCGTGTGTGTGCGCGCGCGTGTGTGTGTGTTTGGACTCCCCTTTAAATGAACAACAAAAAAGAAAAGTTGCTGCAATTTACTCCCAAGAATCCCCACCAAACTAAACGTCACATCGCAACGCAAGTGTGAGTCTGTGAGTCTGCGTGAGTCTACTACAGTAACACAACGGTGGTGCATTACCACCGTGTGAGGTCATTAAAGTCACCATTTAATACCACAACTTCTCCTCTGGGATACTGCAGGATCACTGCGTGTACATTAGGGTGCTTCCCTAAGTGATCCGTGCACGTGCCATAATGTCAGTGAATGACTGTTCGTGTTGCCACACATCTTAACTCTCATTGTTAGTCAGCAGGTGAATGTGTAGTTAATATCATTTTAGATGGAGCTGAGAGGCAGAGAGAAGGAATGTAAAGCCGTGGTTGGCGGATCAATAAAGATCTGAGGTATTGATTATTGATGGGGAAACAGGCCTGGCTGGAATCTTTTCTGTATGAAGCTGCACACTCACTCCTCCCTTGTGGAAGATTCAGTGTGTTTGTGCATTTTCATCAAAAAATATTGTTATTATCACTCTGCAGCTTCACTGCAGAGTGGTTTTGTGATTTTCGCACCGTAACGTCTGTGGTGAACCGCTCCTCAAATATATAATAGAAAAAAAAAAAGTTATTTTTGTGAGTGACAGACCAAAAGCGGTGGTGAGACAACATTTTTTGTCCACCAGCAGGAAGTCGACCCACCATATTGGCTCCAGAGGGTGTGTCCATTCCAGCTGTACTCCCAGAGGACTCCCTGTAATTTTGTTTTCTTCCTCGTCCTCGGATGATTGTGGCATTGTGCGACTCTCTTTGTGCCGGGTATACAAACGCTTCAGGGACAAAACTTTGAACTGCCTCTGGGCCATTTCAGACCAAAGCGAAGTGGAAGAAACAGATTTCCTATGTTTTTGATCGTCAAACATACATATATTTCTGTACGAGTACTGGAAATTACCATTATTGGTTATTCTTTGGTAATTAGGTCCTAATTTAAAGTGTAACATAATGCATGCTGGTATTTAGTTATGTTGCTTTTGATAGTAGTTTGTTTTTAGCTTTCTGTTTAAACAGATTTTTTCTTTTTCACATCTGACCACATATTGGCATCAGCTGCCCGCTCTGGTTTTGTAGTCCTTTGCTTTTAACATTTTTCTGAGTCAGATCAGTCCCAGACCTGAGTCATTGTTAGACCAGTTTCTGTAGATGTATGGTATTGATTTATTGCCACTTCTACAACGTTAGTAATGGCACTAGTTGTTTTATTTATTTCAAACAACTTACACCCCTTTAGGTTTTGAAGCCTTTATTTATTTGTCCATAGTTTGTGCGGAGCTACATGGATCTCATCACACTTTGGATAAAATATTTAAAAACTTGGTCTAAATACGTGGCTGTTGACAAGTTAATGTGCAGAAGACAACATTTTTGTGTAGAGTTGTGTGGTGTGAGTGTGTGTGTGTGTGTGATTAGGAGTTTTATCAGAGCTCCTTGTTCAAAGTACTGACGTAAAAGTCAGGATTTGAGGCTTTTTGGCACGCGGTGAGGCGGGTGTCAGACTAACAGTGCACTTTATAAAAGCCCTTCTCTCTCTCTCTCTCTCTCTCCCTCTCCGTCCCTCTCTCTCTCTCTCTCTCTCTGTCTGCTGTAGATACTCTCTCTACCACACACACATAAAACTGTGCACTCCCGGCTGCACCGTGCACACTTCAACATGCCTGAGCTCGAATCAGCCCGTCCTCTGAACACTCCTTCACATTTCCATCCCTTGTGTGCGTGTGCGTGTGCGCGTGCGCGTGTGCGTTCTTGTCGTGGAGGCTGTGGTGTCTCAGAGCAGATGGCGAATGCTCTGTTAAACCAAGGACACATCATTTTCCCAACTTGATAGTGACTTTGGTTTGTCCAACACTGTTTTCACAGTGTGTGTGTGTGTGTGTGTGCGTGTGTGTGCCTGCGCATGTCTGTCTTTCTGCATCTGTGCAGTATATGACACACTGACAGGTCAGAGTTATGTTTCCTGTTTGCCCTCCTGACTCTGAGGATTGGGTGTCTGGAAATGCTCTCTCTCTCTTTCTGTGTATGTATGTTTCCGTTTGTGTGTCCGTGCGCGTGTGTGTGGCAGGAAGTAGCTTAATAATAGAGCCAAAAAAAAAACCCCACCCTACCACATGAAGACCCTTCACAGGGATCTTATTGAGTGTAGTCTGCGTTGTTGTATGTTAGTATTTCCCTGCTTATTGCTGACATTCATTTAGTTTTTTCATTGATGGGCCTGTTTGTTTAAACCTGGGTGACAAGGACACATGTGGTGTATGTAAAGTGGGCCACCTGGCCACGTCGGCAGGACTTTCACCTAATATTGCATGCATTTGGATTTTAAAACACTATGGTGCATACATCAATACTGATCAGTCAGTCCATGAAGGGACAATTTCCATTTTTCTTGTTATTTATATCTAATATGCCCATAACCGGAATGTGATTGTTTTTTGCAAGGATATTAAAACCATTTCAATGAAATGTGCACCACATTGTGTCACCTCTGCTAGGTAAACGGATTACAGTACTGTGGAATAGGGTAATGAAAGTGAGATTTGGCAATCCAAGAGGTCATAAGCCCGATCACACCCGGTGGTGTCACAATGTTTCGCGCATGTGACGTTATTCCTGCTGAAGCAGCACCATGCCCACTCTGACTTTCTGTTCGTGTGGAACAAGTCCAGTTTTTAAAATCAGAGTCCCTGGCCAGGCTTTGACACATGGAGAGAGAGAGAGAGAGAGAGAGAGAGAGAGATGGTTTCCTCCTCCTGGTCACGTGACCCGTTACCTGCTCTGTGCCGTTGGAGTTCTCTGGAGGTTTCATGTGGTCTCCTTCCTGTCCTCCTTTTCTGCAGCTCTGCGTGTCCTGGTTTTCCTCTCAGCCCGGCCCATTCATCCTTTCTCATTTATGAGTACTGTTTTTTTTTTTCGACGAAGAACCTGTGAATACTCTCACGCACATTATATTTATTCATTTATCGGTATTGGAGCCACAGAGCGGTGACTTTCCATCTGGATGAGCTAATTAAGTCGCTCGCTGAAGGTTAATGAGTTTCCTCCATGTCCAAACTTCCCCTCTGTGACACTCGGAAGGCTTTTTCCAAATGCACGCTGGCAAGTTGCTCAAGGTCAGGTGGACCTGACGGCCTTCCAGCCGACCTCCACGTGGCACACTGGTGGAAGAGGGATTATGAATTCACACGTCGTAGAGCTGAGTCGAAGGAACGGCTGATGTTGTTTTTCTTCCTCTTCTTTTTATTCTTATTTTTTGCTCTCGCCCCACTTTCACTACCTCGTCTGTCCCCTTCAGTTCCCCACAGTTGCGCCATTTTCAGCCATTTGACGTTGGCTTCTAATTTAGGATCAATAGTTAGGACGATGAGGTCGGTGTTTTCGGGGTCAGCGTGATCAGCAGACAAGATTATTCCTGGCTTAATGTCATTCGCCATTTGCTCCGTTTCACAGTATCATCCGGAACCAACCTAGAACGAGTACAGCATGACACTTTGTCTGCGGTTTATACACTAAAAGAGAAGACACGATAAGAAAAATAAAAATGATCTATTTAGTGTGAATTTTTGTGAGATTTTTATTTAATTTTTTTGAGCCCAATTAATACCTTACTTTCATGCACCGTCCGTCTGGTTCGTGATGTATCTGTGGCAAAAAGAAACCAAATGATGAGGAGGTAGTCTGGTTCATATTCTCATATTTAAACTTAATTCCAGCCGGCTGCTGGATGCTCCGGCCCACTGAGTGCTGCTCTCACTTATCTCACCCGGTCCAACGTGAAGAAAATCGATTCTTCACACGGAGCAGAGAAGTGCCATGTGAGCTCAGAGACCTCTTCTGCTGGATTTACGCCCATCCTCCTTCAGACTTGCAGATCCTGCTCAGGAGTTGCTTTTTTTTTTTTTTTTTCTGACCTTTACAGTTTATACAGGAGTCAAATAAACCCGTGGCGTCACCGTGTTTTTTTTCTTTCTCCCACACCCCCGCCCGAGTTAGTCCCCGACACCAAACTCCTCGACAACACTCCAAAGTTTAAAGACAAATGACATGTTGCAGGATTCCAAACATTCCTGATTTTTTTTTCTCTAGCTCTTCTTCAGAGAGCGTTTCCCCCACTCCATACAAGTGAAAACACATAAACACAAATGTGGTCGTCAGCTGTGCAGATCCGAGGCCTCGTTTTACTGCTGCAGAAACACAGTCATGTGTTGTGTTGGCTTTAAGAGGAATTTATATATATATATATATACAGTTATATAATGCTATCTTGATTTTCAATGTTTCATTTTGCACTGTGTGGTGAAATAGCCATGTTGTCCATTTCCCGGTTTTGCTGAGGATTGTGGGTGGAGGAGCGGCTACACCTCCTCTGACCCCCTCAACTGTTTCCATCCTCTGGGAGGAAGTCTGCACTTTTTCTTCCTACAATCTCAAGTGCATGCTGGGTAAAGTTGGGCACCACCTATTTTTTTTTTTTAAAACAGGATTTCTCCTTGGTGGTGGCTGGTGGCTGGTGGCCGTTATCTTGTCAGACTGGCTGGGTGACGGAGAGAGTATTTACCCGGCTCAGCCACCTCAGAGCTTTGACAACTTTCCAAAAAAATATATATATAATTTATTTGTCTCCCTCTCCCCGTTTGCTCCCAACTTTATTATCCTGCTTCTCACACATTTGTAATCGGTACTTATTTTTATTTTATCTCAACCCTTGCTAAACGGACACTCAGCTGCTGTCTCGAAGGTTTACAGTGACTACATGGACCATGCATTCCTCTCTGCTCTGGGGCCTAATCCCAGCCGAGGCGCTGACGGCCCCGTTGGCCTCCGCCTAGATATAAACTCTGCAGCTCCTTTCATTACTCAGCTCAGAAATATGAGATAAAGTGCCCCGGGAGCTCACGTCTGTACACTCTCACAGATTTTTTTTTTATGTTTTGAGTGACGGGCTTTGTTCCATATCCAGCAAATCTCTGGAGCCATGTTTGTTCTAATTCTAAATATCCGCCTAGTCCTGACGATGGATGGGTGTCGTGGCGATGTGGATTCTTGGGTAACTGAACGAGCAATCTGGTTAAGCTGAGGCTTTGCGACCAAGCACGGGAGTCGCATCTTTCCTCCCACCGTGAATCTCAACTACAGGAAAAAAAAACAAAAAAACATGGGTCTTCCATTCAACTTTTGCTGAATCACACGTATGAATGGAATCAGTTGCAGCCATTAAAGAATATGCACCCAACAACAACAGCATCACATGATGTGCTCTGAATTGCATTGAAAATCACCCCAAATCACATATTATAATAACAATAATACCGATATTTATTATGAACATGTTTCACGAATAGATAAACACACAGTCTCTGACTTTCAAGCGTATGTAGGCCAGCAGTTGCGCACAGACGAGCATATGTTGCTCCGTAATCTTTTTGAAGTCTTGTTTTCAATTCAGGACTTTCAATTCCCCGACAATAAAAACGACTTCCTCCTGCAACTTAGAAATTACCGTCGTGGATATGAAGCCTCTTTTGTGTGTTTTTGCCGTGTCCTATATGTTGTGTCTCCCACGTCGCGCGTTTGTGTTTTTTTTCCCCCCCGGGGTTGTCCATCCCACCGCTCCCGTCTTCGGGTGATGAAATGTTCCTGCCCCAGTAATCACTTCCTGCTCCGCCGTCCCACCCGCCCCTCCCTCCCCCCCGGCCCCGGCAGCCTGTTATGGAAGCCCCTGCGGGCGCTGCTCTTTGGATTTTCTGTTTTATGGGAAGAGCCCACTGAGATCAAACACGGAGCTGATGGGCACACGGCCTCGGACCGTTTCATGTGATATGAGGTGGCTCTCCAGTGCGTGTCATTATCACAGTCTGTGGGCTCTAGCCACTCTGAGAATATATATATATATATATCAGTGTGGGACAGGACCTGTCTATGAAACATGGCCTCTACCTCCCTGAAAGCACCACCGGTGTCTGGAGACTGTCTGAATGGGAGAACCACAGCAAAATACAGTTTATAACATTGGGTGCTTTCATTTTGAGTTACAGTTTTATGCGTTTCCAGTAAATAATGGCTTTTCACGAGGAAGTAAATGCCGAGCATTGAAATTCAACGTCGAGCCATGTTTTCATGTTTTTTTCTTCTTCTCTGCCCAGGCCCAGGACAAGAGGAAAGCTCTGGAGGAGACCAAAGCCTACACCACCCAGTCCCTGGCCAGCGTAGCCTACCAGATCAATGCCTTAGCCAACAACGTGCTGCAGCTGCTGGACATCCAGGCCTCGCAGCTGCGGCGCATGGAGTCCTCCATCAACCACATCTCCCAGGTCAGAAATACACCACAGACCGCGTACAGCTGGGACTCCCCGCTTCTCCTCTCACTTTCACACTTACTCGGTTATTTCCAAACACAGTGCGAGGCCTTGTGCGGTCTCCAAGGTTCCCTCTTATTGGTTTATCTGTGTCTCACACTGTGTGTGTGTGTGTGTGCGCGCGCTCTCTGCACACAAACGGCTTCGCACAATGTCTGTATTTACCACAATCTGTCTGAATTTTTAACTGCAACTTGAGGCCGCAATTGATTTCAGTTTGCACTTTTGCCTCCATTTTTTACTTGGCTTTTATGATAAAACAAAGAAAAACACACTTTTCTTTTTCTATCATTATCGTGAGGCCTTTCCCATGTGCAGGTAAATCCAGCCGCTCATCCAATGAAGGCATTAAGAGCTCAGACAAATCAAACACAGGGCTCCAGCCATGTGGCATCCTGTAGATTACACCCGGGAGACGTTCACCAAACCTGGATCAGGATCGAATCCACACATGTAGAAAGGTTGAGGAAAATTGAGAACCCGGAAGTTTTTTTTGTTGATTAACGTGCTATCTGTTGCCATGGTGATATTGGGAGAGAGGGAAGATGGATCACGGCAAGCAAAGAAAGGAAAGAGAGGGCATATTTACGCACCTCCGCGTTTCCACTCAATATCCTGACAAATAACATTCAGGCGACAGGGAGGTCACCATGACGACACCGCCTGCCTCGGTCACTATGACGACGCCCCCCCGAAGCCGCATCAGAATATACGGTTGGACCTGGTGCTTTAGAACCGGGAATGCTATGGTTTACGGTGTAAGAGCCTCACGCACTTCACCGCCACTTGGGAATTTCCATACTTACTTCAGCCATAGTTAGGCCCGTGGACTTTTTTTTTTGGAGCCAGGGTGAAAATGAACTGGTCATGTTGGGGTCAAATGGCGGTCAGCGTAGAAATGGGCCGCCTGTCTTTTTGTTTTAAATACATGAAGGAAATTGAATTTCATGAAGGATAAAGTCAAGCTACTAATCTTCTGCGTTGGTCAGCGTTAGAATAACACACTCGCTCCTTGGATCTACGTCTTATTTATCGCTGGGAAATATGAATGATTTAGCAGCCTCTGCTCGATAGCTGGAACGCTGCTGGGGGAAAAAAAAAGAAAGAAATGAGAGTGCTGAATGTGCCATTCATTCAGAACCTCTTCATCACAGTCTTGTTGTTTTTTTGTTTTTTTTTTATGGATAAGCCAGGGGTTGAAGTCCCAATGTGTTTGGCGTTATGAAGCGTATCCCTGTTTTAATAATAAAGAGGCAGGCTGTGGGTGTGTTTTATTGCTCTCCTGCTCTCCTGTCCAGGGATGGATCACTTTCGCGCTGCTCTCAGTGCTCATGGATTTGAAATTAGCGTTGGCCTCGGAGGAGAGGAAGACACTCTAGCTCCTGGACTTCATGGTGTTTATATAGTGGAAAGGGAAAAAAAATAAAAAATCCCCGAGGCCAGTTCAAATATGATAATTCCACCCAACCATCGTTGCACTCTGTAATCTCGCTTCATTTTTTTTAAATATATACTGTATATATATATATGTGATGTATGCGTCGGGATGCGTCTCCCTCACATGAACGTGTCCGTCAGCGGTGGCCTGGCGTTTCCATCCCTCTGCCCACAGTTCCCGGGCGGGGGCTCACAGTGGTCAGGGCGTGTCGGCTGGGTGGTGGCGGCCTTGGCACTGGAAGTGTATTGTACCTGATTGTTATGTCACACGACACGTCTTGTCTCGTCATGTTTTGCACGGGCTGGGCGGCAGCGCTGACAGCGGGCACAGCGGGAATTGGGAGTGAAAAAAGACGTAAAATAAGATGCACAATTTGGCTCAGTTACTGGTCACAAGAGCATTTTTCATGAATTACTAATGAATAATATCTGCCTCTGGTTTTATGAAGTATTTGTGTTTTCCATCCACTGAAAGATTGGAACTAATGATTTCATTCTCTGTAAATATATATATATATATATATATATATATATATATATATGGATGACTTCATTGCTCAGAGTTTAATTGAGGCCCTAGGTGACATCTTTTATGAATTAACCATATAAAATGAAATATTCATGAATTAGAGTCAAGTAAAAATGATAATATGAGCAAATATCATATGTTATAATATAAAAAGTGCATTTTTGCACAAGTGTCATGTGTTTTTTTTTTATCTGAAATTTATTATTGGTATTCAGTGGACATCAGAGTCCCGCAGCCGTCTGCCTGTGTGTGTTTGTGCTTTCATGTATCTATGTGTAGTCTCAGATGCCGGAGTGTGTGTTGTCAGGTGTTTTTTTGGGGGTCCACCTCCCCTGCTGTCGGCTCCTTTCACAAACCAGAGTCTCTTTGCAGCGCTGGGGCGGAAAAGGGGCCGATGGGAGAATAGAGGCTTCCACCTTGTGCTGCGTGTGAAGTGGCTGCTAAGCGTCTGTGAACAGGGAGCACTTTGTGTGCGCGTCCGAAGAAAATGCCTCGCGTTGAGAACGCCCCCCCAACAGAGAGAGAGACGGCTGTGCGTGGGGGTCCTGATTCGGATTGATTTCTGCAATCGTTTTTTTTCTCTCAAAAGTGATGAGCACATTGATTTTTTTATTTATTTATTTTTCATAAAACGGAACCCAGGGGCATAGATGTTCCAATCAATGTTTGTCGTCGCCATGACAACACCTGGTAGTAGTCACCTGGTAACCATACCTGAGGATTCTCTCAGAATTCCTGTGCACTGTTCTTCTGGAAAACAAGAAGCAATACGAAATGGACGGATCAGACACGCGGGTCCCTCAGGGAGGAAATACCGAATCATGTCCAGGCAACAACTGACCAGTGAAGCTGCAAAACCATACAGCATCAGAGAAAAAAAAAAAAAAACACGCTTTGGAAGTCAAATTAAATTCAGTGCAAGAGCAGGGACCGCACAAACTTGATTCATTGTTGCGTAATCGATAATAAGTTGAAATGTGCTTATTGATAATAATGCAGTGCTAAACAGCTGACCACAGGGATGAACAGGCTGAATGCAGCTGCCGCACACACACACACTTGCAATTTGTTCCCACAGCTGCGTGCTCCACTAAGAAGCAATTACACAATATTCGTATCTGATCACATGGGTTTGTGTTTGTGAACTCAGCCTGGCACGAGTTGACTCCTCTTTTTCATTCCTCGGAGGTACAGCTGCATGCCATTACACTACGGTGTGTGTGTGTGTCTTGGTGCCGTGCTGTGATGAAAACTCGCACAGACACACACACACAAACACACACACAAGCAAACAGTGTTGGGGTTGAGTATGTGTGCTGCAGTGATGGCTGTTTGACCTCTGTCGAGGAATAATGGCGCTCATCCAAACAGGATATTGAAGCCTTATATCCGCCTGTGTGTCTGTGTGTGTGTGTGTGTGTCTTTGTGTTTCCTGCTGATCCCACTGCTTGCCTCTGTGTTTTGGTTTGCCTCCCCTGGTGGTCTCCCACTTGTCTGGCCGTGACACGCCGACTTCTGTGCAGAGTTTGTCTGTTTTCCACTGTTGAATATTTACACTTTTAGATTCCTTTTTCCTTTCCTGCCCCTGTGTGGCCGGAGCCCAGAACTAATTTGATGAAACTCAGCCGAGGTGTTTGCATGTGTGCTGTGCTGTGTGCGACCTTGGCGTGGACTCCTGGCGTTTCTTTTTTTTTTTTTTTTATCTCCACTGGGAGTGTGGGAGAGATGATATGTCCAAGGTTTCCCACTCGTCCAATCCTCAACACCTCCGCTTCTGGCTCCCACCGTACTGCGCACATGTGTTATTAGAGTAAACGGAGGAATCTGGGATGCTGAACGTGACGCTGCCAAACGGAGAACTCCCCACGCGACCTCCCATTTTGGCTTCGCGCGTAACGGCTGTAATCGCGCTGTGAACCGGAGAGCAGACAAAGACAGCATTTGCTCCGCTCCAACAGTTGATGCAGTGAATTAGGGAGACTGGAGTCACACCGCATGTGACACTGGACGTTTCTTTGGTCAAATCCCCCCGCCCAAAAAAAACTGTTTGCCTTGCAGCAGTGGTTTCTGGGGGTTGGGCCTCACAGCGGGTCACAAGATGATTAACTGCAAAGAAGAAGAAGAAATAGGAAACCAAACTCAAACTTCTCCTAGTGATCAGTTTATTGTCGTAATCTTTTTCTTTTTAAATCAACATGTAAAATGGAGAGGCCCTTCGAGTTTTCCAAAAAAAGATGTGGTTTACTTAAAATGCGATAATCACATACTTAAAATAAAATCTTTTTTTTTTTTCCCCCCATTGACTCGTAATTCCGTCCAAACTAACCAAAGTCAGCGAGGCCAGTTTCCCCACTGTGACAGGACCTCAGCAGGCAATGATGCTACACAGCCACAGGATGTCTTAATGATAGAGCCCAGTGATCCCCATTCAAGTTTTTTTTTTTTATTTATTTATTTTTTTTACTCCATGTTTTCCAGATCCCACAAAAAACAAACGTGTTCAGGGCCCGGGCGCTGTCGGGAGTTATTTCGGGAAATGTCGGAAATAACTGGAGTAGGAGCGGAACAAGGCCCGGTGACACAGAGCCGTGGCAGCATCTCATGTTCAAATTCATAATTTGTCTACTCCGGCTACACATGCACACACATTGGTATTTAGGGTGTGTTTGTGTTGTAGTCGTTTCCCCATTTTGTGTGTTCAACTATATTACACACGCTGTGCAACATCTTTGTATTCTGCATTGCTGGTGTTTCATAGACTGTATCATGCAGTTTTTTTTCTCTCTCTCTCTCTCTCCATGTGCTGAAGTGAAACCGGCTGTTTAAATTTCATATCAAAGTCTACAGCCGTGTTTTTTTTTTTCTTTTTTTTCCCCGACTGACCTCACTCTTCAAAACACTACGTGTGTTTGTGTGTTTCTCCGCTGAGAGGTTGTCAAGTTACATTTGCACAAGGCTTCGAAAATTCCAAGCCCTGGCCCTTTGATTGGCCGACGCTCCTCCTTGTCTGTCTGAGAAAAAGTAAATCAGTGCGAGAGAGAGAGAAAGAGAGAGAGAGAGAGACCGGGTCAAATGGGATCAGTGTGGAAAGAATCCAAGTCCTGACAGACGTATATAGAGATGTGAAAACTAGTGTCCTTGAAAGAAATGCACACACACACACACACTGAGCTTTAAGAGTTTTGTCAGAGAATCAGCGCTTACATTCTATTTGCAATTGATCCTGTCCCTCATTGGGAGTTGCATGCCCTCTAAGTCCAGTCTAAAATGTTCAAATCCAGTTTAGAAATAAATGAATCACAAATATTTCGGCACTTGTTGCCAACACAACAAGAATCCGTCGTCGTGGCAACCGCTGCCCTGACTCACTCAAACCCCAACATGGGAAGAAATCCCCCAAGTTCAAGATCTCTATGACTGGACCCTTTTTTTTTTCCTGTCTGGTTGGAACGGTTGGCATGACGACCACGGCGATGATGTGAGTGTTGGCAGCACTTTCAAAGTATGACCAACGTTCCTCGGGGCGACTCACAGAAGTGGGCGACTCCTCGTTTTTTTTTTTTTTTTTTCTGTGGACAATTGGGTGCAAGTAGAAAGATGTAGAAAAAAACAAAGTACACGAAACATATAAAGGAAGAACTGAGTGGAGGGATTAGTCGGAGATAATGGAGGGGATGAGTAAATGTTTGGTGGTTGAAGGGCACTCTGACAAAGCTTTACAGTACTGTATGGTGTGGCTGTGTCCATTATAGCTTTGCTATAGGAGGAAAAACACTTTATTATACTATACTATTATTGCATTTGTTAAAATAATCATAATCATTTGGGGAGTTGTTATTATAATAATTATAATAATTATTATTATCATAGGCTGGTCATTCTTAAACTGTGTGTTGGTTTGGTTTATTAATTGCATGTGACAGAGTCATGTGTGTTATTGCAAAACAATCAAAAAAAGGGGATTTCGAAATATGGCAACGTGCTGGAAGCCGTGTGGCAAAGAGACGTTGGTCAACCCTTGTCGGGCTCACACCCGCAGGTCCGATGAGTCAGATTGTTAAATCCTCAAAGCCCAAAATGCTCGGCTGGGGCGACAGTGGGTAAAAAAAAAAAAAAACAACGCATGTGAATCATCCACCTTTTCTTTTATTGTATTTATGTGGGCACCATGTACTCGCAGTTTAGTCTCTTTCACTTAACACACCATCGGCCCATCGGGTTAAAGTAAACACCCCGAGTGCCAGTTTAAAATCAGTCAATGGAAAAAAAACGAGGTATTAAATAACCATGGGTGACATTTGATTTCCTGCATGAGGTCAGAGCCCAGAAAGTTTTTTTTTTTTTTTGACAGGATGTAATGGTTCAGTGATTTCATTTTTTTTTGTTTTGTAATGTTCCTCTCTCTTTCTCTGGACTTTTGTCCAACATCGGAGGCCACATTGTTTCTCTATATTGTCTGCGTACAGGAAGGACATGAGCTCACATGGCCGCCTCACTTCCTCCCTCGGAGACGATGTTTGTTCCTCCCATAAAAGCCAGTGTGTTCATCCAAAGCCGGTTTATCCGCCGCATCTCAACGCCAACAACAGCTCGGCTGTTTGTTTTTTCTTATGGCGAAGCATTTCATTTTTTATTTCAGCGCCACACGCACCCACTTCCTCGTGCTCATGACTCCACACTGATCTTTATTCCCAGGTCTGAGAAATCCCCTTTTTAATTTATTTATTTTTCTCAACTAAAACCTGAGCCCCAATCTGTGGCCCAATCACTTCCTGTAAAGCAAATGCAAAAAGACGGATTCGATTTTGGGCTCCGCTGTTTTCCGGAGTCTCCTGATTTATGACATCTTGAAATGATCCCAGGGTTAGCTCAAAATCCATCTCCCACGTTGGAGTTTGAAGTGCTGCTAAAATGACCCATTTGTATTTTTTCTCCATAATAAAAGCCTCTCGTGTTGTGGCAGCTCAGGGTGAAAAAATAAAAATAGAAATCCTGCCAACCAGCCTTCCCTCTTAATCCAGGAGGACACCACAGGGCGTTGGAGGGAGAAGCGGATGTTTCCTTTTTTCTATGGGGGACTCCCTTTGGGAGCAATTATTTATGAACAGCGTTGCCTATTATGAAATATTAATTATTATTTTTTTTTCCTGTCTATTTCAAACAATCCAGCAACCCTCTGTGTTTCACCTCATTAATGCCCCGGTTCCAAATGATACCTGATATTAGCCAGAGCTGGACTCTGGGCTGAGAGATGCTCGAAGGCCATGCAGTGGAACAGTGCAGGGGGGGGAAGAAAAAAAATAAAAAAATCTCCGGGTGCGTGAAAGGAGTCCTCTGTGAGAGAGCAGACATTACAATCTTTCATCTCTCTGAGAGGAAAAGCTCAGTGGGTGCTCGGAGGAATGGAATGGCTCACTGGCGGTCGATTTGTAGGAGCCCAAAAAACGATGAGAAATGATTTTGAAATGAGAGGGGCGTCGCCCGATCCGTAGATAAAATAAGTCGGGCCACGTATGTAGTATGATTAAAGACGAGCTGCAAGCGTCCAACGATCATGTGATGATCATCTGAAGTGGCTCATTCAGTAAGTACGTCACATTTGAATTCCTGCATTTTGGTAGATTTAATTGTTCCTCCGAAATGAGGTTTTTATCACTATCCAATCAAACACCAGCGCTGGATCGTGCAGTTTTAGTTTCTATGCATATTTTGGTTTCTTTTATATTAGCTGTTATTTCATTCGTTCATTCATACCGTTCCAATTATTGATTTGGGAAAATCGGATATGATTCTGGCCCGGATAGGGTTTGTGACGCAATCGATACATTTTATATTTTTTTATTAGTGTGCGCTGACTGTTGTTAAAAAAAGATGAAGGACCCCCCCCCCCTCCCCAGGGGTAAAAAACAAGACCTCACGATGGTGTTAAATCTCCTCCTCCAGCTGCATGACAACTTCACGGTATCCCAGGGGGCCGTGCAGCATTGTGAATTTATCATCGTCATCATCATCATCTTCTGTCATTCACAGACGGTGGACATCCACAAAGAGAAGGTGGCCCGGCGGGAGATCGGGATCCTGACCACCAACAAGAACACGGCCCGGACTCACAAGATCATCGCTCCGGCCAACATGGAGCGGCCCGTCCGCTACATCAGGAAGCCCATCGACTTCAACGTGCTGGACGACGTGGGCCACGGGGTCAAGGTCAGCCGATTCCTCCTCTTCTTCTTCTGATAAATCACATGTTCTTGCCAGCGTTATCCGTCTCTCTCTTTCTCTGTCTGTCTCTCTCTCTGTCTCTCTCTCTCTCTCTCTCTCTCTCTCTCTCTCTCTCTCTCTCTCTCTCTCTCTTTCCCTCCCTCTGGCTCTCTCTCTCTCTCTCCCTCCCTCCCTCTGTCTCTCTCTCTCTCTGTCTTTGTCTCCCACTTTGATTCCTCTGGCTCCCACTCCATCTCTTGTGCTCTCCCTTTCATCTTCAGAGAAAGCCCCCCTTTCTGACCCCTAACAGGAGTATGTTTCAGTGTGGGTTGGTGGGAATGGGTTGGGGGGGAGGTGATTACATCATGTAGCTCACAGAAAACGTCTCTATTCTTAGAGCCTCGTGAAAGATGTGTTTTTTTTTTGTTTTTTTAAAGGCACTTAGGCCCTCGTTCTTCTGTTTCTCTAAACCTCTGCAGTGGAATGATGATGTTCCAATTGGATTAGATGTTATTCTGACATCTGAACCATCTCCCAGGCGATGGTAAAAGTGCCATTAGGACTCGGCGTAGGGGTCACCGGCTCGTCCTGACTAACCCTTTTTTTTAATCTCCATCCTCTCCCCGGAGCTCCGTCTGCCCCATCAATCGGCCGATCGATTGGCAACTGTCAACCCGATTGGATTAGAGGCCCGCCATTACCATCCAGAAGTGTAACGAGCATTGATAAGTCAGGATTAAAAAGCCAATGTGCCACTCACCGTTTATAGTGTGTGGGGAATCACAGTGAAATGTGATGTGATTTATTCAAATGTGTCGATCCTATGACAAAAAAGCTGCAGAGCTTAGAAAGACTTTTAAGATTATATATTTTTTTTTTCAAAAGGTGCCTCGGAGGTCAAGAATAAATAAATAATTAAAAAAAAATGTTAAATGATTAATAGATTCAAGAATAGACCGTGACCTATAAACTCCTGATTCCTGTGAATCAGAATGACATAAGAGTCCCTTCAAAACCAGTATGACGTAAATGCCACACTACTGAAATAATATTTTTTTTAATTTGGCTGTTCTGCATCTATTTTGGGAACATTACATCTCACACACACACATTCTCCTGCAGAGGCCCCACATCCTTCACATGTCATCACCGAGGCGTGTCGGGGCACAGAGAGCCGATCGATATCCAACCAATCGATATTCCATATTAATTCATAGAGTATCCGGTGGTGGACCCGGCTCGCGTTGAACCATCTATTGTCATGCTTTACTTACTGACCAGAATCAATACTTTAATGGGAGTTTAAATCAAGTCGGCTGGCCCCAGTTAACGGTGACACTCGCTGCCCCGGGGGAATGTTTGTGTTGCGTTTGGCCTAAATGCGTTATTGGTTTTAATAGTGTTTGGATTGTTAAACGCTGTCGGGCTGTAAACGGAGAATATAAAACAACGTGCAGCTTTCACATGCCTCATATAGCGGGGAGCTGTTTTCAAATATGGCCGAGAGAAAAACAAAATAGAGGAACCGAGAGAAATAGTATTAATGAATATGTAAAACAATGTATAAAAAAAAAAAAAATCGGCCACATCTGGGAATCTGGCAGATCTGAGCAGATCGGGACGTGACGCTTTTTGAGAACGAATACGAAAGATGAGATTTATTCCTCCAGTCAGCTGATGCCTAATCGAGTCAGCGGGGGCTTTCAGGAAGCAGGGGATGATGATGATGTCAGGTGGATATTGTGTGTTATGTCAGGTATGAGTTTCAAACGCGGAGTTCACAGGAAAAGTTTTGAAAAGTGTAATTATTCCCCTTTTTTCTTGAATTGAGCATTTTTTGTGTCAGTCCCATTATTTAGGAACTGATTTGTCAGGTCACCAAGCCAAGCTTCACGTGGTCCACAATCCGACGATGGACTTGGCCACTGGAGGAAAAAAAAAAAAAAGAGAGATACGGGCCGTTGCCAGGACGATACGGGGGAGGCTGTAGTCGGGCCTTGTCGTTTTTTCCACCCTGACCTAGATTGTGAACCGAATCTGGTCTGGCTTTGATAAGACAGTGAGATTTTCACCCTGAACAGCTGCACTGAAGGTGTTTTTTCTATTTCGCTTTATCTTTCACTCGCCCCCCCCCCTCTCTCTCTCTCTCTCTCTCTCTCTCTCGTGCTCCTGTGATGCTACGACGTTTTCTGCAGAGGCCATTGGGGGACGCTGCATTATAGATGAGCCACTTGATTCTGCAGTTGTCAAACTGCAGATCCCCCCCCCCCCCCCCCCCCACCAACCCCCCTGGTGCTTTGTTGGCTCTGAATTCTCTTTGACAGCGGCCCATACAAATATCAGGCTGTTTTTTTTTGTTTTTTTGTTTTTTTTTACACCTCTGCCAAAAAATGAAATAATCTGTGAAAACACGTTCCAAAAAAGAATTTAAATGAACACATGTGTACTATAGTAGATAAACGGTGCATATTTGTGTGCCAGCTTTTCACAGACTGACCCTGTGGAGATAAAACTGATTTCACTGTTGCACCACATGGACCTCAGATCCCAGAGTTTTTTTTTTTCTTCCTTCCTGTGGCTCTGGGTGTGGTTCTGTATTTCTGGGGAGCCTCTGTGATTTATTTTTTCTCCCTCGTGTGACATGTGAACTGCCGCCCTGCCCGGCCTCTTGTTAACCGTTTACTCAGTGTAAATACAATGACTGCTCATTGTACTTTGACCTGTGCCGATTCCTTTTTTTTTTTACATGTGGCCTTTCTGACATGCCCTCTTTCTGTCTCTCTCTCTCTCTCTCCTTTCTCCACCTCCTCTTTGTTTGCCCACACTAAGTGGTTAAAAGCCAAGGTAAGTCTGGTTTTGTCACGTGACCCATTTTGACCGTAATGTATTATTGATAGATTTGTCCAACAAACCCCTGTACATGTGATTATTGCCCCCCCCCTCCCTCCCCCTTCAAGCTACTCCCCATTAACCCCCTCGTAGTCAATGGATCCTTAATCCTTAACACCCTGCCGTATGTCTGTAGTTTGTGTTGTCATTTCATTTACACATCATGTCGTCCTCCAGAATGGTTCTGTAGTGCATTTAAAATCTTTATAGGCTTCCCAGACAGCTAATATATATATATATACTGCAAATCCCACATTCCTGTCGTGCTTAGGTTGTTGTGCGATTGTGTAGTCACTGTACATGCTGGTTAGAATCCGGGTGTCCTGTAAGAGACCAAATTCAGGTTTCCAACCTGCAATCAGCAGCGGTCACACCGTGTGACTGTAATAAACACATTACGTAACTCTGCATCCATCCCCCACTGAAAAATTCACCCGACGTCGTCTGGGCAGCCTGTAACGTCTGACGTAGTAATCCCACACTTTGTCAGATTTTTTATTTATTTTTTTTTTGCTACTTGAATACATTTTTTTTTTCTCTTTTAACCTCAGCAACATGGAAACAATCAGGCGATCAGAGCAGGAACTTTATCGAGGACCAATCCGCCCACGCAGAAGCCACCGAGCCCCCCCATGTCACGGGGAGGCACCCTCGGGTAAGATTTCCGTTTCAGTGAAAGGACAATAATAAAATGTTTAAAAAAAACTTTATAAAAAAGCTAGTTTTCTTTTGTTGGTCGTCTGGGCAGCCTGTAACGTCTGACGTAGTAATCCCACACTTTGTCAGATTTTTTTTTTTTTTTTTTTTTTGCTACTTGAATACATTTTTTTTTTCTCTTTTAACCTCAGCAACATGGAAACAATCAGGCGATCAGAGCAGGAACTTTATCGAGGACCAATCCGCCCACGCAGAAGCCACCGAGCCCCCCCATGTCACGGGGAGGCACCCTCGGGTAAGATTTCCGTTTCAGTGAAAGGACAATAATAAAATGTTTAAAAAAAACTTTATAAAAAAGCTAGTTTTCTTTTGTTGATTCATCACAATCTTCCTCTTTCTTTCCCAGACGCAACACGTCCTACAAGACCCTGGAGCCGGTGAAGCCGCCCACCGTGCCCAACGACTACATGACCAGCCCGGCCCGACTGGGCCAGCAGCACAGCCCCGGGCGCACGGCGTCGCTCAACCAGAGGCAGCGCACGCACAGGTACGCGAGACCAAACAGATGCACGCACGCACACACACACACACACGCACGCACGCACAAAAGCATCCTGCGGAAATGGATGAATGTGACTCTACGTTTGCCTTCTTAAACCCATGATCACAGAATCGCAACGTCAGACAGAGACCGCCGACTGAATCTCTGATATTAATATAATATATTCATATAACAATATCTGTAAAAGCCTTTGGAAACCCATCCTCCACACAGAGGAAACGCTGGACGCTTTCATTGAATCTGAGTTACGAGTGAGTGAAGTCGCCTCATTAGTTAAAAAGCTTATTTACGCTGACTGTGAGGCTCATAAATAACATTTTAATTTTTCCTCACCCATCGGCTAACTTATGCATGTTTGTGCAAAACGGGAGAAATCTTCCAGCCTCAAAACATCCAAACTGCAGCTGAGTGATAATCACTGTTGGATTACACAGTTGGCCGTTGCTTATTCGGCTCATCGCTCTCTGTCATCCTCGACACAGGCCTGAAATTCAATAACGGCACCTCCGTGCTCCCGCTGCACCGTGCCTCTCATCGTCTAATATCTTTGCGTGGCATGCAGGTATCGCTGCTCCCCTGTAATCTCATCTATTTGTGCAAAAGGGCATTACAATGAACGAGATGCGCTTTAACATAGAAGGGTACATACTGTACGTGGAAATGTTTGTGCAGGCATGCACCATACGATATATACGTTGTTTTAAGTATTGCACCTACCAGATTTTTCAAAAAGGCCACAAATTTCGCATCTTTGACGCTTTTAACTTGTTCCCGTTCATTTAGAGTTTTCTAACTGGGCTGGCCTTTGAGTCTACCTGTGTAGATGATTTATGAATGACTCCCTGCATTCCACAGAGGCTGAAGGCTGGTTTTATATCACTTTCAGCATTTTCAAAAACAAACCAAAGCAAAAAGCTGCGAAAGTTCCAAAAGGGATCAGAAGGGATGACTCCAGAAGGACCAGGACGAGGGGCTGAATTGAGACGTTAGGTCATCGTATTGTTTGGCTCCTGTGCCATACTGGAGGCACTCCCCCCCCCCCCCCCCCCCCCCCCCCCCCGGGCTCGGCTGACATGGATCACACGGGCCAGGGGAAGGAAAGGAAAGGGGGATGATGGGGAGAGGGGATAAAGAGATGTGAAGGGAGGGGGTCGGGGCACGGGTGCAGTAGGATGGAAGGAATCAGAGGAGGTGGGAGGGGAGGGGGGGAGATTGGGAGTCCAATGGGGGAATGGCTTTACAGGCGATTGCGGGGGGGGGGGGCAGGAGGAGGAGGTCGAGAGGCAGGGATCAGTTTGAAAAGCAGGGATGAAAGAGGCAGAAAAAAAAAGAGGAGAGGAGGGGGGTGGGAGTGCTCGTGAGGATCCAGGCCACAGAGAGGGGGGTATTATGTGGCCAGGCCATTGATCCACAGGCCCGGGGGTCAAAGAAAGGGTGAAACGCTGCTTATGCAGGTCACGGCAGAACATTCCCACGTCCTCACAGGGCAACGTCCGCTCAAGACGAAACGACTCTCGTACAGATCAATATGCTCCCAATCAACCTCGCATCAATCCGTTCATATAGTACGATTATATTGATCGTCATCTGATCGAAATGGATTCTGTGATTTTAGATGATAAAAGCCATTTTTAATCGCAACTAGCAGTTCGGACGAAACGCCCTTTAAATGGTATTCCTGCTTCTTATGCTTTCAAATCTTCCTTCCTGCATTTTATTCCTCTGGCCACATTTTTGTTGACTGTGTCACGAATCGGAAGGTGATTCGTAGAAATAGTGAGTTTTGCAGTTTTATTATTCTAAATATAGGACGGGATCTGGGATGCAGAGGAGTGCGTGCATCTCAGGTCTGACGTGGAGGCCCTGAATAAAAGCCCGTCCTGTTTCTCCTCTCTCTCTCTCTCTCTCTCTCTCTCTCTCTCTCTCTCCTCCTCAGTGGGAGCAGCGGGGGCAGCAGCAGCAGGGAGAACAGCGGCAGCAGCGGAATCGGGATTCCCATCGCAGTGCCTACTCCCTCCATCCCCATGTCTGGACCAGGTAAGCAAACCCCCCCCCCCCCCCCCCCCCCCCCCCCCCCTTTTTCACCCCACCCCCCCCCCCCCCTTGCTTCGGGCATTTTGAAAAGCCTGTGATAAATCCTGCCCCCTCCCTCCCTGTCTCACAGAGCCGCTCACCCACCTGAGAATGTCCTTTTTTATCCTTTCCCACCGTCCACACACTGGTTAAAAAGGGATTTTCTGTCCAGATGAGAGTATAAAAAAAATGCACAATATGTGTGTTTTTTTTTTTTTTTTTGCCTGTTTTAGCCGAGGGGGAGGGAAAAAAAAAAAAAAGGACGTTTGTGTTTAAACGCCGACAGCGCCTGTCACTACAGGGCCATGCTGTTTGAACTGTGCACATACCTGTGTTGGCCCTGAGCCAACTTTTGAGTTTGCTTTTTGTACAAAAACACGTAACATGACATACTGAGAACGAGTATGTTAACATTTCCCTCTCGTCCGTTTCTCTGTTCATCTAAATATAGTCAAAATTGGTTTGTGTTTTCTTGTTTTTTTTGCCTGTTTTAGCCGAGGGGGAGGGAAAAAAAAAAAAAAGGACGTTTGTGTTTAAACACCGACAGCGCCTGTCACTACAGGGCCATGCTGTTTGAACTGTGCACATACCTGTGTTGGCCCTGAGCCAACTTTTGAGTTTGCTTTTTGTACAAAAACACGTAACATGACATACTGAGAACGAGTATGTTAACATTTCCCTCTCGTCCGTTTCTCTGTTCATCTAAATATAGTCAAAATTGGTTAAAAAAAAAAAATGTAACTTTATATATGTGATTATGCTTAAGATGGTGCTTACTTGACGAGGTGTACATTTACGGGTCGGAAACCACCCTACACAAAGCCTATGTTTACCAGACGAGGATTAGGCCGGCCCATTGTGTTCTAAGCACAGCTGATTCTGTGTAAATAGGCCAAGCCGCGTTAGGCCCACGTGACACCACGCGCACGCCACGCCCGCTGCGTGCACACGCCAGAGATCAGGGCGTGCTTTTGGGTTGAGGTTGCAGGGACACGCCGGTCGCCATGGAAACCCTCAGCCTACCGCTGATGACTGTGTCCCGAGTGCGTGCGTGGTTGTTGTGTGAAGTGTTGTGGTGTAAACTGGTGTCAACGCTCCTTCCAGTCCCGCCCATGTTTGCTCCCCCCGGAGCCCCGCCCCCACCCCCTCCTCTACCTCCACCTGCTCCTCCCATGGGTGGCTTCGCACCCCCAGCAGCACCTCCTCCACCACCACCGCCTCCACCGCCTTCATCAGCACCACCTCCACCACCGCCTCCTCCACCCATAGGTGAGACCCCTGGTACCCCGAGGTCGCTCCTGACGGGCGGGTGGACCAATCGGCACGTCCCTTATCATCTACTCGTGGTGGTGGCGGTGGCAGAAATAACGGGGTCGTGGGTTTGGGTTTGATCACACTGCAAGCAAAACTATATAAAGTAATTAAAAAAAAAACACATTTATTATATGGAAAAAAATTATGTATTTTGATCAAACGCTATAGGTGACACACTTAACTTAGGCTGTGATTCTTAAAAATAAGGAACTGGCTTTTTTTTTTTATCCTGGGTGGTGGTGATGGTGCTGGTGGTGGTGGTGATAGTTGAGCTGATCATTCATAATCCATAATTATAATTTGTCCAATAAATAAAGAAGTCTCACATCAGCCAAGAAAAAGGCAAATTAAAGACAAATGAGAGCAGCTGCATTGGAGGAATGATATAAAATATGTCGAAGGGCTATGAGGCTTCTTTAAGGTTCAATATGTCTGTATAAATTCTTCCACAGGATGACGGTTTGCTTTAGTCTCGGCAGATTTACCCAGAGTGCATCGGTGCTCGCTCTGAGCCAAAAAATGACATCTACCGGGGGGACGATGTGGAGATTTGTTCTCGTGTTCCTCTGAAATCGGAACTTCCTGTGGGTCCCGCCCATCTCTAATCTGAGCGCAGGGCCCCTCCTGGGACGTTGTGTGTTATCTACAAATACAGGAACAGGAAATACGCCGCTCTTTAACCTCCGCTGTCTCACCCTGTTTTTTTTTTTTTTAATCATTCACTCACTCTCATGTCTTTTATGATGTGTAAATATTTGTGCATATTGGATGTTGTGATAACGCTGAAGACTGGATTTGGTGATTTATCGCAAACTCGCCGTCCCATTTGTAGATAATAATACCCGCGTCCATGAAAAGAGCGCGAGGACGTTATTTTCGCCGAAATCTTAAAGGAGGAGTTATTTCTCTGGCTGCACTGATTTCTTTTTCCATCCTGCTTCCTCTGATTCATTATTGACCGTGTCTGTCCGGAAGGTGTGGGGCTCTAATCAGGATATAAAAAAAAAAAAAGCTTACATTTATCTTTTTAGCTTTTTGATGGGTCTTTTTTTTTTTTCCATCTCCTCCGTTTAACCCCCCCCCCCTTTCCTCTCTCTGGTTCTGCTTTTCTTTCCTCTCTCGCCCCCTACCCCTCCTCCCTCTCTTTTGGGTGTTTCTAGCCGTGGCCCCCGGGCCTGGTCTGGGTCCCGCTCCAATGTCCCAGTTCGGAACCATCTCGCGGCAGATTTCGCGGCACAACCCGTCCAACTCCTCCGTCTCTATGGTTTCGGCCACGGGCACCTACCGCCGGGCGCCGTCCGTCACCTCCCAGTTCTCCCTGCAGCAGCAGCAGCAACTACAGCAGCAGCAGCAGCAGCAGCAGCAACAGCAACTCCAGCTACAACAGCAACAACAACAACAGCAGCAGCAACAACAACAACAACAACAACAACAACAACAGCCTCACATTAACGGAGGCACTCCTGGTTACGGCCTGAACTCAAGTAAGGCCTTTCTGTGTCCACGTTGTCAAATTACACACCGTCCCAATCTGAGGAGAGTTACCCTCTGTAGTATCTCAGATTGAAAATAATAATAATAATAATAATAATAATAATAATAATAATAACTCACTTATTTCTGAAGGTCACATTTTCAGCTTTTTAAATGTTTCTGTTAACTCTGAAAGGTCAGGTTAGGGTTTTGCTTTATTTATTTTTTTATTCTTACGGTGTGGTGTCTCGCGCCTCGTCTTTGAATTCCACAGCAGACGCTCACCGTCCGACTTGCTCGTGTATTTCAGTGGAAGGCCGTGATGAGTATCCGGAGATGCATTTACGGCGGTTATTATGACTAATTATTATCTGGATCGTTGCCTTCATTGTGATCACATCGTGAGGCGTGTCGGTCAGCCGGCACTCGTCAACCATCGCAGCCAAGTGTGGAAGTGATTTTCCAAGGAAGAATATTCAGAGCGAGCTTTTAATTTGCTGGATGGATTTTTTTTTTTTTTTTATTATTATTATTTTTTTATGTATAAATTGCATTTAGCACCTGGCTGAGATCGGATCAAACTGTGAATCACACGCCCTCCAGATGTGAGATCACGATGAGTTCATTCAAGTGAGATGGATGGCACGATCTGGGGAAAAGGACCAACAGTGTAAAATAAGAATATTAATCTACATTACGGAACGGAATCGGCCTTGTCATTTGGGTTTAGGTTCGATGGACATGTAATTCAAACAAGGTCCCTGCTCTGGTTGTTGTCATGTCATCATGTGGAACTGTGAGAGAAGAGATCGTAATCCTGGTTGGTGGATCCTCTGACCTCAGTGCCCCCCCCCCCCCCCCCCCCCCCCCCCGAGGCCGCGTGTAATCTCATCAACGTCACAGGCGCCATCAAACTTTATACAATCTCCACACAACCCTTTTGTGACTCAGAGGCTGCCGTGATTCAGGTCGTTATTGATTCTCCCCCCCCCCCCCCAAAAAAAGTTAATACTTCAACAGTTAATTAAGATAGTCTGCGTCCCTTGGGTTTGGGATTAGGCTTCCCTCTGTACTCTCCTGGTGATTGATGGGTTTTCTCTTTATTTATTTATTTATTTATTTATTTTTCTTTCTTCCTCTCTCTTTTCTTCGCCGGCTTTCAGTGTCTATCGCTCCTCCTCCTCCCCCCATGCCCCAGCTGACTCCACAGATACCTCTGACTGGCTTTGTGGCCAGGATCATCTAATTCAAACAAGGTCCCTGCTCTGGTTGTTGTCATGTCATCATGTGGAACTGTGAGAGAAGAGATCGTAATCCTGGTTGGTGGATCCTCTGACCCCTCCCCCCCCCCCGAGGCCGCGTGTAATCTCATCAACGTCACAGGCGCCATCAAACTTTATACAATCTCCACACAACCCTTTTGTGACTCAGAGGCTGCCGTGATTCAGGTCGTTATTGATTCTCCCCCCCCCCCCCCAAAAAAAGTTAATACTTCAACAGTTAATTAAGATAGTCTGCGTCCCTTGGGTTTGGGATTAGGCTTCCCTCTGTACTCTCCTGGTGATTGATGGGTTTTCTCTTTATTTATTTATTTATTTATTTATTTTTCTTTCTTCCTCTCTCTTTTCTTCGCCGGCTTTCAGTGTCTATCGCTCCTCCTCCTCCCCCCATGCCCCAGCTGACTCCACAGATACCTCTGACTGGCTTTGTGGCCAGGATGCAGGAGAGCAGTAAGTGACCAGAGGCTCAGACCGCCCAGCTGAACCCCCCCCCCCCCCCCCCCCCCCCCTCCCACACCCCCCCCCCCCCCTCACATTACCCAGCATGCAATGTGCTCGTTCACCCTCCCTCCCTCTTTCTGTCTGTCGAGATCAATTACTGCCAACCTGCTGCGACGATGTGTTTAAGAATGTGCCTCATAAGAGTCATTTGTCATCATTTGTGTAACTTGGCAACAGCTTTAGATGCTGTTTTAGATACAAACTTTTAATTTCTAAAACTGCACTGAACTATGTTATTTCCTGTGAGCAATAGGGAGGGGATATAAAGGGAGTTGTAATAATCTGAGCCTGGAAAAGTTAAATATCTGCAGGAGCAAATTATTGACGTTTTATTCAGTTATAAAGACAATTTTTTTGTTTGTTTTTTCTGCTGAAAATTGTTGTTTATATAATTAATACACTTGAAGCACTGCAGAGTTTATTTTAGGTAATAATGTGGAAAGGTCAGTGCAGGGCAGTTGAAAATAGGAGCTTCTGGCGCCACCTGCTGGTCTGACGCACAAACTACATGGAAATATCACAGTTAAATGTGCATTATTTCTTGTTCTTTCAGTGATGTGTATTTATCGTTATGGAGGAAAACAGCATGTAGCATACCTTTTGATAGCTTTGCTCCAAATGTGGATGATACGTGTGTGTAATCCCCTTTTTTTTCCTAAAATAGTTTCTGCACAGACTTCATCATATTTAATGATCCATTGAAGGTTCTAACACTGATGCATGGATGCAAACTTTACACGGGCATGCTCCTGCATGTCATCTCATTAATCCTGCATGTCTCGGACGCCGTCTTCTCCATCACAGGCTCACTTTGAGTGGAGAGCGAAGGATAAATCTCATCACCTGTTTGTGTGTGTGTTTGTGTGTGTGTGTTCACCAGTTGCAGATACTCCGACTCCACCTCCGCCTCCACCTCCGGATGACTTGCCTCTGTTTGACGACTCTCCTCCGCCTCCGCCGCCTCCTCCGGTGGACTACCAGGGCGAGGAGGAGGATGCCGCTGTGGTGCACTACAACGACCCCTACGCTGACGGAGACCCCCAGTGGGCCCCGACCAACTACATCGAGAAAGGTCTGCTGAATGAAAAAAAAAAAATCATAATAATATGAAGTATAACCCAAATTCTTACATTTAATCATTTTTTTTTTATTTTTTTTTTAGTGGTGGCCATTTACGACTACTGCAGAGACAAGGATGACGAGCTGAGCTTCATGGAGGGGGCGATCATCTACGTCATCAAGAAGAACGACGACGGCTGGTTCGAGGGCGTCAGTAACTGCACCACCGGCCTCTTCCCCGGCAACTACGTGGAATCCATCATGCACTACGCCGACTGAGGACCACCCCGCAGTAACCTTACAGTCTATTTATTCAGTCATATCATAATCCACCGTGTTACTGACAGCAGCATAGCCCTAACTGTATGACCCCCCCGGCCCCCCCCCCTTTTTTTGGGGGGGGGATATGACAGAATGTTCTTCCCCCGACATGATTGCAAAAGAAATTTAAAATAATATCTATTTGGGTTATTCTGGTGTTATATGGGAGGGGGTGGGGGGCGTTTAAAGAGTATGTTTAAAAAAAGCAAAAAACAAAAAAAAAACATTAACATCTTGGCTTTTGTACTGTCAGTTGTATATAACGTGGGCTGCAGCCAATCGGGTGTGTGTGATGTGTAAATTCAGTGAATGTCGAATATGATAAAGATGCCGCGAGGCCTTAAAAAAAGCAAAAAAAAAAAAAAAAAACATTAACATCTTGGCTTTTGTACTGTCAGTTGTATATAACGTGGGCTGCAGCCAATCGGGTGTGTGTGATGTGTAAATTCAGTGAATGTCGAATATGATAAAGATGCCGCGAGGCCCCCAAAGAATCGCGGATGGCCTGACGATAATTTACATGCATCTAAAATACTGTTAATGGTAAAGGAAAAAAAAAAAAAAAAAGATCCGCCTCGGCATTAACGCATGCTAAGTTTCAAGAAAGATATAATGTAATCTTAATTTTTACTGCCATTATGCTTCCATTATGTTGTAAGTGTACTCACCTTTTTGATTAAGTTTTACTCCACTGTTGTAGTCACTGAAGTTTTTTCTTAAGACTCTAAGAAGTCAATTTCAGGCTTTACCCACAATCTCACTATTTTTTTTTTTTATGCCAATTTGCGTTTACGATTTAAGAAAAAAAAAAAAATCCTAATGTGTAATTAAGTTTAATCCGGCTGCATTTAGATCCGATTTGTTGAATATTATTATTATATATATAATTTTCCAGATTATGTCACAGCACTGTCATTAATTCTATACTAATCAGAAGAAAAGTCTGTAGGGTGGAGACGTGGTAGACCAGTGTACAACATCTAATACCTCCTCAGTCTTCTCGGAGCAACCGCCACCTGCTCTGGGTTCCAGGACCATGTGGAATGATCCTCCAGGCTGCGCAGGTGTACATATTTAACTTTGAAGTCCAATCAGCCAATCAATCTTAGGTTTCACTCAGGTCTTGTACATCATCTTTATAACCCTTGTTTTTCTTTTTTTTACCTCCCCATTAGCTCTCCAAAACTCATCTAACATTAGCTCGAATTTTAACATGACCTCACAGAGGTCACCTTCAAGATTTTTTTGCCCATTTGCTTTAGTATTCCTTCTTTAAAAAAAATATTTCCGGTTCAATTTCCCCGGGTAGAAAAAAATATTGAAATCTATCTCTGCCTGTCCTTCATTTGTACATAAATAACGTTGATTGAGGAAAAAAAAAAAACTAAATTCATGTACAGTCTTTTATAATAAACAATTCTACGTACGACACGCACGTGTGATCACTCGCGGGGGGAGGGGGCACATTAAAGACGGAGCGAAAAGTTTGGTTTAAATAATAATAAAAAAAAAAAAAAATGTTGGTTTATTGAGCACACAGTTGTTGTATGTAGACGTCAAGGCCTCGGTTGTTACACGGCACTTTGCATGAGTGACCTCACAACATTTCACAAAGAGAGTCGGAGAGGAAAACGGATTGTTTGGCCTTTTCCAGGTGTGGACAGATCCAAACACTCCCACGTGTATTATTCGTTTCGCAGCAGCTCCGCAGCTCAGGACTTCACACGGAACGGCGAAATTGATTTCAGTGTGCTTGTCTGAGCTGTGGGAGGCGGTGACACGTACAGGTACCATCGGTTCCATTTGAAGATTTCCAGATTTGCAAAAAATGATCACTGTGATTGATTCCCACGTCGGAACGGGTATGTAGGTGCAAACCAATTTACTCGTACAAATGTCAAAGAATTATGACTATGTGACTCACCCTCATGTATATTTTTTTTTCTCAAAGGACTTTACGGAGAGAGCCATGACACGGTTGTGTGAGAAGAATCCCCCGGGGGGGGGGGTCCATTTTCCTCTGCGTGGACACTTGTGAGTGCTCTTTTTCCCCCGAAACGTAGCTGCCTGAGGTAGAGGATCATTTGTCTCTGGTGAGGACCATCTCGGTGAGCCTGATGAGGGAGTCTCTCTCCGGGGAGGGCCTGAGCCGACTGAGGTGTCTGACGGCTTCCCGACCGTAACTCTGGGCCAGGAATTTGGTTTGCTGCACGCCGTCGCTCTGAGGCAGAACGGGGAGAAGTGTTGAAGGCTTGAGCTTGCCGTTAGAAATGGCAGTTTAAATTGCGTTCCATAGGTTACCTAATTCATAGCAAATGTTGACCTTTTACGCAAGTGCATTTCAAGTTTACAATTCAAATTTCCCGGCGTACCTGAAGGACGTATTGCCAGGCTCGATCCACATCTCCTTTGGAGCTGAATCGTCTCATGATCATTGCATGAAGCTCAGGAAACTGGGAAAAAAAAACAACAACAACGTAACGTGTATGAAACCGTGTCTACGTTTCAAATTTAAACGATGCGTGTGATCATCTCACCTGCTGACAAGCAAACAGCACCGGTCCGGTGGCCAAGCCCAGTTTGAGATCTGCGGCCGAGGGCTTCCCCAAGTGATCGGCTCCGGACGTGAAGTCCAGCACGTCATCCACCAGCTGCAGGGCGGAATGCACTCGGGTTAAAATGCTACATTTCCAAGGATGGACAAAAAAAAACGGTGTCAAGCTGCAACAAGAGAAGAAGAAGTCACCTGAAACGCGATGCCGACGTTCTTCCCATACTGGAAGGCGATTTCATGAACTTCAGGATCAGAATTGACCAGGATGGAAACCTTGAGCAGAAGAAGAAGAAGAAGAAGAGGACAGGCGGTCAACAGCGGCTCAGTGAGTGAAGGGACGGCAGCGTCTCTCCAGCTCTGAGCTATTTATGACGAGACAGAACGTACATACTGCTTTACAACTGTTTGCAATAAGACTCGCCGTCTTCTTGAAGGTTTTCTCCAGGTAGTGTTTGAATCTCTCGGTCTCATTCTCTTTGGAACCCAGCTGCATGAATTCACCTGCAGAACAGGAAAAAACACACTTTGTTAATGAGTCACTTTTGATTTTTGAGTCACTTAAGGTTGGCAGAGCAGAGAAAGTGCTTCACTTCACCTCGGACCAGGTCTTCTATCACCTGGGACAACACTTTGACCACAGTGATGTTCCCGATACGAGCCAGAGCCAAGGAGGCGGCGGAGAGGATGAAATCTCCAGCCAGGATGGCCTGGAGGAGAAGAAGACAACACGACGTCCACCTTTAACACCACGAGGTGGGATTAAAAAAAAAAAAAAGTGCTTTCGGAAGTCATGTTATGGCCGTTACCTTTCTCTCCCCCCACACCTCGTTGATTGTCCTCCTTCCTCTACGCTTATCTGATCCGTCTATAACGTCGTCGTGCACCAGACTGGCAGTGTGAATCATCTCTGAGATCATCGCTATGGCCCTCTGCCCTGGGAGCAAATCTCTGCCGGGGACAAAAACATAAGGAGTGTACAGGAAGTGATGGTGGGTGCGACTTTACTGTCATGGGTGTGTGTTGGTCAATATCATTTATTGAAATGTTTTTTTATTACCCCTCTTTATTGCTGTGGATGTTGAGGGCCCGGGCCATCAGCACTACAATCAACGGTCGGATGGCTTTCCCCTTTCCGTCAAAGTAATAGTCGCACAGAGACTTCAGCTCCACTTTGGATACAAACAGCTCCTGGAACGTACGGTGATAAAAGCGCGTGAGTTTTAGAACAGTCATAAATCCACGAGGTTGGTTGTGAATGTCGGCACAGGCGTACCTTTTTGATGTCATCGTATAAACTGGTTAGGTCTTTCTGGGCCAAGGTGAAGGGGTCCTTGGGCTTCACGTCACTGTGTATCGTTCTGCAGCAGCACAGCTGGAGTGTGGGAACCAGGAGGCGGGACTTGTGTCTGAGGAAAAAAAAAAAAAGGAAAATTCACTGAACACTTATTATATCTGAATATCGTGTGTAAAAAATGCGGGTTGGATGACATATCACAACTCACCTATTTTGAGATATCGTTAAATTTAAGATTTTCAGGTTCATCCGTGGAGTTGGTGACGGCCGTACCTGAAAGTACAAGAAAACAAAGAGAGACGATGAATTAAGTCCAATTGATGCTGCACATCAGACCTCTGCATACAGTCAGAGAATTATTTGTTCCTGTAAGATCTTATGTTCTGATTTATTTTCATTATTTATTTGTCTATTTTTGTGTATTTGGTGATATTAGAAACACAGGCGCCAAATGGAAGAAAGAATGAAGAGATAAATAAATAAATGATCTGGATTGGACAGTGGTCGGGATTATCATCTGAGCTCAGTGTGTGTGTGTGTGTCTCCTGTCAGGTCAGGTTTTGACCTTTATGCGCAACTTCACACCCCTGCAACAAGTCCCCATTCATTCCAGCAGATTATTAAAAATGACAGAAAATGAAATAAATCACACATGTCAGTGATTTAATCTGGTGACGTTACATTACACGTCCCGGATGAACTCTGGATTAGATCGTTCACCAGGAGAATCTGACAGCCCAGGGGTATGTGTGACCTTCCCGGGTTTGACAGCCCTCTCTTCCCCGTTCCCGGAGTCCTTCCGCCCGCGGACACTCACCTCGATCGCCGGCCTCGGGCTCCAGGACTGCGGCCCCGGAGAGGACGTGGAGAAAGCCGCAGAGCAGGCGTTGAAACTCCGCAGGGTTTGAGATAAACTCCCGGTGAAACAGTTTGTAGTCCATCTCCGGCACTGCCGCCACCACGGAGCCGCCATGTTGTTCCCCACCGCCGCCTCACGCTTCCGCCCCGGTTACATATCTCAGCGGAACCGGAAAAGAAGCAGCCTGACGCATGTTGATGACGCACCGCAGCCTTAGCATTGAGGTAAAGTGATTAGCAAAACATTAGCAAAGAGAAATATCAATTCTGTGCTCTTTAAATTAACGTTTGAAAAGCAGAAGAATGAAACGGGAGATGTAAATCACGATTTTCTCCAGTAAATACTAACCCTAAACCCTAATCCCACCCCTAAAGCCCAATCCATAATAAAATAAAATATAGAAATTAAGTTTCTTTCTGGTTCTCGTCTATGTTCAGAGAAATTAGAAATTAGATAATCACCATTTCAGGATATAAATAGGGAGCAGGTTACACCACCAGAACCAACAGAGCTATCGGAAACATCGGATCCATCAGAGCCACCGGGACCACCTAAACGACCGGAACCATCAGAACCGCCCGAACTCCCGAAACCATCAGAACCACCAGAACCCTCAGAATCGACAGAACCGACAAAACCACCTGAGCCATCAGAACCATCGAACCACCAGAGCCATCAGAACCACCAGGACCACTAGAGCCATCGGAAACATCAGAACCATCGGAACCACCAGAACCACCTGAAATATCAGAACTATCAGAACCCCCAGAAATATTAGAACCATCAGAACCACCAGAACCATCGGGACCACCGGAACCACTACAACCATCAGGACCACCGGAACAACCAGAGACACCAGAATCATCAGAACCACCAGAGCCATCGGAAACATCGGAGCCATCAGAGCCACCGGAGCCACCAGAATTACTGGTATTTTTAAGTGTGTAACCCTAAACCCTAAGCCTGAACATTAACCCTTACCCCAAACCCTAATCTTAACCCTAACCCTAAACCCCTAACCCTTAAATGCCATAAATGTTTTTGACTTTTCGCTGGTTTGCCAACTTCCCAATGTCGTAGAGACTCACGGATGGTACCGTTGGATGCAGAAGGGGCCAATATAGTGGGGACGTAGTCAACTTCCAGGACCTAGGACCTTCCTATCTTAAGTTATTCCAAAAAGGTGTCGTCCCAGAGTGGTTTTCATCCCAAACCCCTAAGCCTAAACCTAAACCCCAACCCTAACCCTGACCCTTTAAGCTTAACCTTAACCCTAACCCTAACCTTAACCCTAACCCTAAAGCCTAAACCCTAACAATAACCCTAACCCTAAACCCCTTACCCTAACCCTAAAACCTAACCCTAACCCTAAACCCTAAACCCTAACCCTTACCCTTACCCTTACCCTTACCCTTACCCTAACCCTAACCTTAACCCTAACCTTAACCCTAACCCTTAACCCTAACTCATGTGGTGCTGTTGGATGCGGAAGGGTAAATATACTGGGGACGTAGCCAACTTCCAGATCTCTAGGACCTTCCTATCAAAGGTTAATCCAAAAAGGTGTCGTCCCCTAACCATAACCCGAACCTAACCTCATCAATGTTTTCAGATCCACATCTTTCCTCGACTTGGCCACCACACGGCGACCACCTACAGCTCCACAACAGGAATTTCACACAAGAGGTGACTCTAACTTTTCTGTGACTAAATTAAATGATATCTAAATGGATATTATCTATAAATCAAAATTATTTATCTGAGGTTGGTAATCTGGTAAATATTTATTTATAAAGATCACTGTCCAAAACCACAGCACACACCTCATCCCTTCTCCTATCTGTGACATTCCTCTCCCACTAGGTGGCGCTGCTGCACCATTTCCTGTCCTTTCCCCTTTGTTACACAAGAGACTGCAGAGGAGGCGGGCTATGCAGCAAGACCTCCATCGTGGGCGAATAGGTTAAAGGTCAGCTGCTCTTCATGATGGAGCAAAAATACTTAAAAATCAAAGCTTTACCTGATCCTTTGTGCGATGCTGTGGTTAATCCCGTCATTTCAGTGGAATCTATTTGCTCCAACATGTCAAGGTCATGGCTGCTAAATGTTCTTGTCTGTGAAGAATACTCCCTCAACGTGTGGGTGCAGTGAGCAACAAAAATCAGATTGGGTTATGATATTATTATAGATGGGTTTATGCCTTCGTGGCAACTGTAATTTTATATCTGACAGAAAAATAAAGACAAAGACGTATGTCGTGGTGTCGCGTGTTTTCCAACAGCCAATGGCAGCCGGTTATGCAAGTCACGATGTTGAGTTCATGCATTTCTTGGGCCACCTCCAATTAAAAGGCATTTATTTAAGTTTGAGAATAACTGGGGTACACTGTGTATTCCTAGGTAAACATGTCAATATATACAATTCTATAAAATAAAGCATCTCTTTGAATTATGACGTCATTTGTTTGTGTTTTCTTACAGCAGTCTCTGTGAACTCAAGTTCTCAAACAATTAAAAGTTTCTGAACAATCAGCCCTGGATGTAAGTAACAGTTTGTGGATGTGGCTAATTATCCCCTCGCTTCCTCATGGCCAGCATCAGTTCCGACATGAGGTCAACGCCTCCTCCTCCTCCTCCTCCACCTCCTCCGTGCAGCGATGGCGTAGTCCTCTTTGGCGGAGGAGGAGGCATCTTCTTCACTGATCCAGCGGGCCGCAGCGCCGCCCTCGGGGCAGCAGCGGGTGGAGGAGGCGGTGGGGGAGGAGGTGCCCCCCCAGCCCCTGTGAACACTGGCTGAGGTGGAGGAGGTGGCAAAAACCCTGCGTCCAGTGGTGGTGGAGGAGGCAGAGACCTGTTCATGCCCCTGAAAGAAGGAGGCGCGGGAGGGAGAGACTTGGCCGCCAGCGGAGGAGGAGGAGGAGGCAGGGAGCCGAAGGCCGGAGGAGGAGGTGGCAGGAAGTCCGGCGGGGACTCGGAGGAGTCGTCCATGGGCGGAGGCGGGGGCGGAGGAGGGAGGTCCATGGCAGGTGGAGGTGGAGGGAAGTCGGAGGAGAGGTTTAGCTGAGGGGCGGCATGTCTGAAAGAACCCTTGGCAGCCAGAGGAGGAAGAGGAGGAGAGAAGGCTTGGTCTGGAGGAGGTGGAGGCAGGACGTCAGCTGATGGCAGAAATGGAGGTGGAGTTGGGATATTTCCAAAGTCCTGAGGAGACAGGTAATAATATAATAAATGCATCATGTACAGGGATCAATAATCAGCTGATTACTTTTCTCTACTGTATTGATTATGCAGATTTGTTCACCTGGGATCCAGGTCCTGCTTGGGGGCTGGCGGCGTGTCCGTTGGCTTGGCTCGGAGCTTTGGCTGAAAGAAGAAAGGTAGATAACACGGAGTACGCGGAAAAAAGGTGTGTACCGACACTAACACACCTGGGTGGTGTCAGTGCGGAGCAGTGTGTGTGTGTGTGTTGTACCTCTGATGGTGGGGGAGGGCGTGGAGGGCGTGGAGCTGGACGGGGTGATGCGGTTCATCCACACCGAGCTCCCAGCTGCCTTCTTCTCTGCAGTTTGATAGTTTTCATAGAGCGACGTGCCGTACTGAAAGAGCGGGAAACACGGCACAGAGCTCCACCTCACGTCCCCTGACTCACTTTGTTTTGCTTTTCATTTTCAAAAGAGAGAAGCTCAAATTTACCTTTGCGATCCGTATCCCAGTCACCCACAGGTGCATGGTCCAGGCGTCGTCACAGCACAGGTACTTGATGTACTGAGAGTCTTTCTGGATCTGAGGATGCTGTCGAGAAGAAGAAAAAGGGAAATACTGGAGTTGGATCAAAATCATCTTTTCTTATGTTCAACAATGTAAGTTGGACTAAAACAACTATTTAAACTTCAGGCTTTAGCGTGTGATAAAACCGGCTCATGCATTGAATTTTCTTTATTTTTTCTGACATTTTATGGACCACATGATGAATTCTGAAAATAATCTCTCAACTTAAAAAGGAAATATATTCTTCTGATATGTTTGTTTATGCTCTGAAACCACCCTGCTCACATTAAATGTGCAATAAGCTGTTTTATGGGTTACCACACACCAAACGTAGCTTCTGAGACACACACACACACACGGTGTTATGGCACCATCATACAATTATCAAAAGTGGCTGGTATGTCATTAGTGTAGAGAAGAAGAAAATGAAAAAAAATCCATGGACTATGCCTGAGGCCTATAACTAACTCCTGATGACCCGGTGTTTCCATAGTGACCTCTGTACGGGAATCACAGGAAGCCACGAGAGGGAGTATGCAATTTCATGTTTTATTAATTTCCGGTTATTAGTCATTTTCCAGTCAGCATTTGTGAGCATGATTTGATCCTGCAGGTGCATTGTTATAATTTTCTATTCACATCATAATTAGTTTTATACTACATTAAATTTGCTGTACACTGTGTAGCATAGAGAAATTGTTCCCCCCCTGAGAAATAGAAACATCATATTTTGTATATAACGAGGCCGGTATAGCAGATGTGCACTATGAGGCTGAATGATGAACACAGCTCCAGATATGATAGTGATCTCCTATGCATGTCGTCCACAGCTGAGGAAGCGTTTAACCGGAGCGTTTTCCTTTGGCACCTTATTCCCTCGTCTTCAGCTGAAACCTTGAGGACTCCAGGTCTCTTTTCTCTGGAAGGTAATTCACTTTCTGTCTTTGAGCCTCATCTAGTTTCATGGTATCTGCTGATTCTAGTGTTTCAAACTCACACCAGAGGTAGGGGGAACAGGAAAGCACAAATACTTTCACATCCCTTTAGGACTGAACCACCAACCCATTTAATTCTCTTTTTTTTTCATGTCAGCATTTCTCACTCTTTAATGACCACCGGCGGCATCTCCTATTCTCGTTATTAGTCCCAATTTCAACGTTTTTTAAATTCAATTTAAAGTGCTTTTAAATTGGTTTATTTTTTAAGTAAAACGTATTAACTCTTCCTCAACAGTTTCCCCTAAACGGAATCAAACTAAACTATTTACACGACTAACCCGCCCTGCGTTAATTTAACAGTGAATGTTTTCTGTAAAAGTAGTTTAGGGAAGTTGTAGCTTCTGCAAAAAAAAAAGGATAAGTGTGTTGACCAGCCATTGACCAGCAACATGGTTATCATCTCACCTTCAGAACAAAGCAGAAGTCAGTCGGCGCTTTGTATTTGCCCTTGTAGTCTTTTCCATAGTAGACATTCAGATTGTCAAACTGGAGGAAGCACACCAGGTCACGGGAGGACTGGAAAGAAATTAGAAAGGATTTTGTTATTATTATTATTATTATTATTATTATTATTATTATTATTATTATTATTATTATTATTATTATTATTATTATTATTATTATTATTATTATTATTATTATTATTATTATTATTATTATTATTATTATTATTATTATTATTATTATTATTATTATTATTATTATTATTATTATTATTATTATTATTATTATTATTATTATTATTATTATTATTATTATTATTATTATTATTATTATTATTATTATTATTATTATTATTATTATTATTATTATTATTATTATTATTATTATTATTATTATTATTATTATTATTATTATTATTATTATTATTATTATTATTATTATTATTATTATTATTATTATTATTATTATTATTATTATTATTATTATTATTATTATTATTATTATTATTATTATTATTATTATTATTATTATTATTATTATTATTATTATTATTATTATTATTATTATTATTATTATTATTATTATTATTATTATTATTATTATTATTATTATTATTATTATTATTATTATTATTATTATTATTATTATTATTATTATTATTATTATTATTATTATTATTATTATTATTATTATTATTATTATTATTATTATTATTATTATTATTATTATTATTATTATTATTATTATTATTATTATTATTATTATTATTATTATTATTATTATTATTATTATTATTATTATTATTATTATTATTATTATTATTATTATTATTATTATTATTATTATTATTATTATTATTATTATTATTATTATTATTATTATTATTATTATTATTATTATTATTATTATTATTATTATTATTATTACTGTTGTGGTAGCTCTTGTCAAACGCTGAAGTTGTAAATTGAAGGTGACGTACTGTATAAAAAACGGTCTGTGTTTTGTTGGGGGGGGGGGGGGCGCAAATGAGAATATCTCACCAGGTTTCCATGCCGGCTATTTGTCCCTGCCAACAGACCGAATCCATTAAACACTGGGCCATTATAAATGGAGCCGTTCTATCAACAAACATGCCAGGATCTTTCCCTCTTTCGCCTGAAGCCGTTTTTGCCTGATGTATTACAGTGAGGACGTAAATGTACGAGGTCATCCCCTCATCATCCACAACCAGAGAGAGAGAGAGAGAGAGAGAGAGAGAGAGGAGCCAGATGGATCGCCGTGGAGGTAAATGTGCACAAGCCAAAGCCAAGAATAATCAACTATAGCCAGGGTTGGACTTTTGAGGTATAACACACACACACACACACACACACACCCTACAGGCAGAGACTACGTGAATGGACGTAGGACGAACCTGTGGGTTTTTGAAAACCTCGTACTTTTCCCCGCGCTCCTTAAAGAGGATTTTGTTCTCGCTGTCCCTGGTCCAGGCTAAAAGTGGCTCCACCAGGTTCTCGTGGTCTTCGAAGGTCCGTTCTGCGGAAAATAAATCAACCCATCAATAAATAGTGTTCGGATCGTGGCCTCGGAGATTTTGCGTCGTCTCAGTTTCGTCTCTTTCCGCGTCTGGAAGTTTTCGAATCCCAATCATAGTATGTATACTCACAAAACAAATTGCGTCATCTTTCAAAGTGGAATCGGCAATAAAAGAAAAAAAAGAAAAAATTGACATCCGATACTCAGGCTACACAGTGAGACTAGGGTATATTTTTATTTCAACCAGAATCCACCCGTGCTTAATCTCACTTGATACGTACAGCTTGGCACTGTAAACTCGGGAAAAAGAAAATACTTTAGCACGTGCACACGCACTTGTAAATCTCACTGAGCAAATTGTGCGAGGAGGCCGATAAAAATACAACCCCTCCTCATTTACGCACTGGAGAAACTTTAAATGGCACTTAAGCTCAAAAAAACACATTAGGGGCCCCCTCCTCCTCCTCTTCGTCCTCCTCCTCCTCCTCCTCTCGCCATCGTGCACTGGGCGTTTGGCTGCAGTTTAGCCACGCTGCCCAATTACAGGTTTCCAGAGGTAGACGTTAAATAAATTGCTGCCAGTGTTCCAGTCTGTCGTTTGACTATTGCAGCCATTAAATGGATGTGTGTGACTTATGTGAGTTATTGGGGAAGGGAGCTCCTCTTTGAACTGGAGTGGATGGCGAGCACGTGGCCGGAGATTTTGTTTGAAGCTCTGCGGGTGTTTACCGCTCTCCAAACTAGCCTGGGCCTTTTTTTCTCTCTCTCTCTCTCTCGCTCTCTCTCTTTTCACTGATAAAGATCAAACGTACGCCCCGACACCTTGTAGTGCTCAGAACACGACGCACTCGTGTTAGGGCGAAGAGGAAAATAATAATAAATGAAGTTTCCGAACTGTCATGCTCCCACTTAGTCAGACACCACCAACCTGTGCCTGTGAGTCAAGTGGCTCGCTGGTTCAGAGGCATTTATTTATAGTTGACTCAGACACAGCTGATTTCGATACATCTGGTTAAAAATAAAACGGTGTCAACCAACGGGAAACACAAACACTTCCTCATTTGGCCACTAGTTGTTAGCATCCGATCCGTATGAAGTATTACGGCCCCAAATGCATTTTGAAAACAACATGCGGTTGTGAGTTGTGAGATTTGCGTTGTCTGTTGTGCGACTTTTGTCGTTTTTGTCTTTTTTTGTTTAAAAGAAGAAATATAATGAAATATAAAACATCCTGGACTAATCCTTTCATTTAGCCTGTCACATCATAACGACCTGCGTATAAAGTTACTTTCATCGAATTTTTAAGCAAAATAATATTGACTCAGATTCTCAGGCTCACGGAGGCTAACCACCAGTGTTTCATTAGAGCGGCTTTCTGATGGCGCACAATGACTCTTTGTCCTGTTCCTATATATGAAATGTGCATTAGTCTGTGACGCTCCGATGAAGATGTTAGACAAGAGGAGGAAAAAAAAAAGAAAACAGATGGAGACGAGCGACTGGGGTAAATATAGCCCCAGACGTAGGATTGAGATCATAGGCCTCCGATTTCCTCATGACAGGGAGGGTGACTGACAGTGTCCCATACAACAAATGAAACCCACCTGTCTACACTACAGTGTGTGAGAAGGAAGAGAGAGGGAGAGAGAGGGAGAGAGAGGGAGAGAGAGAGAGAGAGGGATGGGAGTCAGATCAGAGTTTCATTGTGAGCCTGGCCAATAAAAACACACTCCATCATCTGGACCAGGAGGAATTATCCCACTCTGTACATTGCGTGTGTGTGTGTGTGTGTGTGTATATCATATAAAAACACACCGAGGCATACGTGCACTACATTACCCAGAAGTCACTTCCTAAGACAACATTGTCGCTCAGTGATATACCATATCTTTTCTCCGTGTTTTTTTAGCGTCAGTGAGATCTTGTGAGGTTTTAAAGCGTTTTTTATTTCCAACTATCAGTGGAACTATAAAACACTTTTTCAATTTTTTAGAGCGAACCCCCCCCCCGCCCCCCCATCCATCAAACCGTGGCAGCCCACTGAAGCAGCAGTGATTTATTAATCATTGGCCATAAAAAACCTGGGCGCCGTTGTTACCTCCCAGGTTGCAGATGGTGTGGTTACACACTGTAACACAATAATAGTGCGAGGTTTGGGGACGCGTGGACTCACCCAGCTGCAGTTCAGGGTTGGTCTCACACAGGCTCCAGTCCACGTTGCAGTCACAGTGCGTCTTCTCAAACAAATTGTCCAAAACCTCGCGCACGTTCTGCCTCTCGTCCACCATCAGCGTTTTGGAGCTGCCGTCGTTCATCAGCACCTTGACCACCAGCTGTCAGGCAGAAAAGGTTGCGTTTACTGTGCTTTGCGTCGCCTGAAGCAACACCACAAGTTGAAAGCTCTTGTGATTTTTTTTTCTGTTTTATTCAAGTGTTCCATTTTTCGGGGCTAATCTTCTCATCTAACTGTCGGTGAGAGAAATTGTGAAATGTCGAACTGCTCCTTTAATTGCGGTTAAAAAAAATAAATAGACAGGCGTGTGTGTGTGCGTCTGCGTGACAGATTCGAGTCGGAGGTTTCCAACATGTGGTCCGCAGCAGGTGTCTCCGGAGTGACACTTTGAATCCAGCACATGTTTATTCTCAGCTTTAATTACAGCCCTCAGACTCTAAATGGCGCTTTCTGTCCCATAATGTTAGTGAGAAAATTCATGCATCAGCACTTTTTTTTCAAAAGTACTTTTTCCTCTCAATCAGTCTCAGGCTAAGCTCCTCCTCCTCCTCCTCCTCTGGCGTTTTTTCCTTCCGGCTCATATGGCTTCACACTTCCTCTCATCTGCAGGCCAATCCAGCTTTGGAGAGCTTCACAAAGTTTCACGGTCAGCCCAAAAAAAAAATTTAGATTTTATCTCAGGCGCATTAGATCCCAGGTTGCCGTTAGTCTGGAACCTGGTTGGAAAACCATCTGGTTTGGGCGCGCGGGTACAGTATTTCCTGGTGTGGGGTGGTTAGCTACAGAAACATCAGGGTCCGTCCTGAAACCTGAGGCTTCATCGGAAACCCGAACCCATTCTGCAACCTAACCACCCGGGCACAGATGTTCCTGTGAGAGTGGCCTCCGTTTCAGTTTCTCAGTTTTGACTTTTTGGACAGTTGCTAAGAATTTATTATTGCCATCCAAGCAAAGGAAGCAGGCTGTTCATGCAGCGGAACTGAGAACCACAGGGGGAAAAAAAGACAAATAACAAAGAGCAATCCCGCCTCTGTAGCGGAGTGGCTTATATTTATTTATATTTCACTGTTTGAGCATCTCACCTTTTTCACTTTGGCCTCCTTCAGCTTCTCCAGGGCCAGCTTGATTTTGTCTGCTTTCATCTGAGCCTCGATTTCCTCCTAAATAAGACACACAATGACACAGCTGCCGTTAGTTCTATATGCAACGTAAACTATGATCTCGCTGTTCTTCTTCTTCTGTTGATACTTTAAAGTAGCTTGGAACAGTTTGGAAGATGCAAGAATTTTTTTGGCCGACAGATGACGTAGCCTAATCGCGCCGATTTTTATCCTAATGTAGCTAAATTCACAGATTAGATGAACCAGATTATATTCCAGTCATCTTAATTAGAGGAACTGATCTGATCACCTGCTGATTTTTAATTGAATAACTTCCCATGAGAGGAGATGTGTCGTTCAAGAATGTTCATTTGGAAAACTGCATTTAATCTTGCTGGATCTCCGTATCGGCAAGGAGCCAAGGAAAAAAAAACAAAAAAAACACAGTTTCTCAGCATCTTATACGTGGAGTCCAATCCCGGGCCCACGGTGCACTTTTAATAAAGTCGCACACCTCCCGCACACAATGACGCACACTGTGCCTCGGCGCAGCTGCTGCTTCACCTCGGCACGATGAGGTAACAAGCTCTGCGAAAGCAATAAGCTCCCGTCTGGCTTCACCCCCACCAACGCTGCCACATCTCCGACCTCTGCTATGTGTGTGTGTGTGTGTGTGTGTGATGGGGTCCAGACAGACTCGCACGCACTCACTGTAACAGATGCACCGTGGCCATGATCTCACCGTGCGGTCGCACCGTTACACAAAGGAGTCACCTTAGAAATGTATACGCTGGGAACGCGAGTTGTGTGTGTGTGTGTGTGTTTTTTTTTGTAATACTACTTTGTCACCTGGAAATCACTTTTCTCATCTGAGCCAGCACTTAAACACCTGGGGCACTTCCTCTTCCTGCTCTGCCATGTTTTCTTCAAACTGTGGCAATATCCATTGAAGCCCCTTTTTCTCAGTTGTAGAAGGTTTAAAAGAGAAGTTGTAGAGTTGTGTTGTTGTCGTTATCATGCAGTACAAAACACACACACTCACCTTTGTCGGTTTTTTGGCCTGCGGAGGTGGAGGAGGCAAAGGGGAGGTGGAGGAGGGGGTGCTGCCGCTGCTGGCCGGTGATGGGAGGCTGTAGTGGGGAGGGGCCGAGGGGCCGCCGGGGCCTTTGGACGGCAGGTCCGGCGGAGGAGGCGACGGAACCTTGCGACCTTGCATCTCCGCCGCCAGTTTCTCCTCCGTGGCGCTCAGGTCGGCCACCAGGTCGGCCATGAGAGCGTCCAGGTCGGTGTCCTCCAGCTCATGGAGGGACTCTGGGGTCAGGAGCAGAATCTTATTTTTATTAGGCAATAACTCAAGTGGCACAAAGGTCATACTCATGGTCCAAGGTCAAAATACACAACCTCTCATAACAAATCATCCTCTCAGCTATTTTTTTTTTCTTTTTTTAAACCTGTGTGTTTAATTTTATGCCTCATTTATCTCCCCTCATTTTCCATATAAAATCAAGGCAGCTGAGTCATCTGTTAATGTTCAGTTTTATTTGAAATAAATCATAGGTGAATACTTGAATTAACATGAGTGGACCAGATTCTATGTTGCATCTATGTAGAATCTTTGGTTCTAAGCCATTTAAATCTAGGATCGTTAATATATCGTGAAATGATTTGCCAACGCTCGTCACATTTGGAAAACTCCAGGTGTGACGGTGTTGATGAGGACCTGGTGTGATCAATCGGCCTGGTTGGACTGAACCAAGAGGAGTGTGGAGAGGGGGGGAGGTTTAGATGGGCTTGGATTATTTCATTTGTTTCATTTGTCTCTGAGAAATGAGTTTGAATAAAAATGAAATATATCTATGATCTTGAGGATATTACTGATACAACTAAGATGATTAAATAAATTTTTATTCTAATTTGTGGTTGATGCACAACCTGTTGATGGAGAGGCTCACTCTGAGGGCACCTATAAAAATAGGGGGAGAGTCGTTGTGCGTGTGCGTGTGGGTTCTGGTCGGGACGGGGAATCCATGTTACTGGGTTAGAAAAGAGGACGCTTCACCAAATAATTGATTTTGTGTTTGAGTGTTTGTTACCCTCACTATACAGTGACCTCTATGTGCTATAATGTAAAGCCACTGAATGAAGCTGAAAAGGATCATTCCCTTAGATTAGATCATCTTGGCCTTGAGCAACAGGCTGGATGTCGAAACACACATTGTGCAAAAGGGCAACACTCTTTGTAGTATTTCCTCACTCGTGACAGACACACAAAAAATAATGTGGAGTTACCGTTGCATACAAATGAAATATATCTATGATCTTGAGGATATTACTGATTACAACTAAGATGATTAAATACATTTTTATTCTAATTTGTGCTTGATGCACAACCTGTTGATGGAGAGGCTCACTCTGAGGGCACCTATAAAAATAGGGGGAGAGTCGTTGTGCGTGTGCGTGTGGGTTCTGGTCGGGACGGGGAATCCATGTTACTGGGTTAGAAAAGAGGACGCTTCACCAAATAATTGATTTTGTGTTTGAGTGTTTGTTACCCTCACTATACAGTGACCTCTATGTGCTATAATGTAAAGCCACTGAATGAAGCTGAAAAGGATCATTCCCTTAGATTAGATCATCTTGGCCTTGAGCAACAGGCTGGATGTCGAAACACACATTGTGCAAAAGGGCAACACTCTTTGTAGTATTTCCTCACTCGTGACAGACACACAAAAAATAATGTGGAGTTACCGTTCAGGTCGTTGAAGCCGAAGGAGAAGTTGACCTCCGGGACGGTGGTGCTGCTGCTGGTGGCGGTGGGGGGGCCGGGCTCCGGGGGCTCGGCCTCCACGCCCAGGCTCTGCCGGGGGGGGAGGGGAGGCATGTTTATAAAGAGCATAGATGTATGGATACGTGCACAGGCTCCAGACCCCCAGAAGCCCCCAGGGGTTAATCCACAACACATTCTGAGTGCACTGGAACCTAAACAGTCCCCCACCAAAGTATAATGTCGACACATTTTTGATGTTCCATCTGTTTTTGGGGGAATTACACCTAACAGGGCTTCTGTGTGTAATATTGACCCCCCTGACCCCCCCCTCCCTCGGGGAGATGGAAGTGATTTTAAAATGATTGGTGGCCTGGAAAACAACATCAAAGTGGTCAGCAGGACGTTTTGCTGAAAAAAAAAAAAAGTGTAATCTCTTGCATGCATTTGCCATTTGACCTCCTTTTTAAAAGAGAAAGTAATTTATGGTTGTTAGATGACCACAGAGTGTGTGTGTGTCCCGCTGTGTGTGTTGTGCTTGCCGGTCTCGAGTGTCTCCATGATCGATGGATGGTCTGAGTGAGTCTGGCGTCCGTTTTTTGAGGGGAAAAGTCCGTTGGAGGTATTGGAACGAGGGAATTAACGCTGGGAGGAATCTGGAGGAAATGTGTATTTGCGAAAGTGGGGCACGAAACGTGTCGCCTGTGGGGATCCCTTTCATGCACAAATGCTGTTTTAATTATGAAATCAAAGAGCATCTGATGCAATTAACTGCAAGGAGGAGAGAGAGAAAAAAATCATGCCCTTTTTTTATTTTTTTACACATTTAGCCTCTTGATCTTCTGTTATTTCATCTTCCATCATGCAAAATGCAAAATTATAGAAACGATCCAAAGAAAAAGGGCATAAAATCCATTGTTTTGTGTCTGTGACAGGAAGTGAAGCGTTTATGTTCCAATGGCTGTTGTTGGGCTTACCTGGGTGAGGAGGTCCATCTCCCCCAGCAGGTCACTGAACATGGCGTCGATGTCGTCCATCTGGATAAAGCAAACGACAACAACAAAAAAAAACAGCTTTTATTTGATCATTTTTCTCACGTGACAGAAACCGTCCACTGATGGAGAACCGGGTTTATCAATAAGCGCTATCGATTGGTGCCGTGAGGGAGCAGCGGGGAGTTTCCATTGAATGGATTTGGCCGGACTGACGAACGACAGCGGAGGAATGTGTGGCCTGACACGAACGCACGTTTCACTTCCTGTGGTGGCTCACAGTACTGCCACTTCACTGTGAAATGTGTGCGGCTGCGTTTTGTGTCCTGAGGCTGTGGGGATTCTAAAACATCTCCAGCCAAGACTGAAGGAAGAAAACATCGCCGCCTTTTTTTTTGGCTTGCAAGAACTTGTCAAGTCAGGTCTATGTTGAACTGGAAGGTGCGATATTACGTCTTGGTAGCTTTTTGTTTTTTTTCTCAGCAAATCTGTGCTTGCCAGGCAATTCCATTTTTTTTGTGTGTTATTAATCTTCTGGTCTACGATTTTGTTTTTTTAGCACCTTGCGTGACAACAATGTCATTCCAGGCCATTCGGAGTTGAAACTATGCACCTTTATAAGTACAGTATACTGTATGGGGCATTACTAGATCAAATGCTGCAAAAAACTGCAATATTATAGTAGGAGTTCACTCAGTCACAGCCGGGCATAGACGGGCAAGTATAGGATAGTTATTATGGGGCTATATATACTGTGTGTGTGTGTGTGTGTGTGTGTGTGTGTGTGTCCACTGTGACGGAGGAGTCTGAAAAGAGATACAACTGCTGAATCAGCCAATGCTGAGCCTCACAGGCCCTAAATCATCCTGTGGATTGTGTACCGCTGCCGGCGAATTTGAGGCTGTCAGAGAGAATCGAAGAGTGGAAAACAAACGTATATATATATGATGAAGGCAGTGTAGTTTGGTTATACTCAATGTAAACCATCCTGAAGTGTTTAATTAGAATCATGTAGAGCACCCCAGCAGGATAAATCCTCGCTTCAGTGATCGCCTGATTTCTTTACTTTATTTTTTATTTTTTGGTTCATTAAATTCACTACAGTCTCAGTCCGACTTAAAAATTCGACCCAGCACTGTGCTTAATGGCCCAGTATTTGCAAAAAACGAACATTTCACCGGCCACAGCTGTGGGCTCCATTCTGTGCCGAATGTTAGTGTGCCAACACCCCTCCATTAAGGAGACCAAGCTAAACACTACCTGCACAACAACAGCTTGACACTGAGTCAAACCCGAATCTATCGCTGCTTTAAATCTACAGCAAAATATGATTATAATGATTATTATTTTTTTACCTCAACCAACAACACTGAAGCCAACTGGATTTTTTAATTTTCTTTTGGCATCCACCCTCCCCTTAATCGAACCGGTTTGACTCAACCAATTCGATGTTCTCTAACTCACAGAGATGCTTTGCAAAATGTGCGACTGATTGTGTTCCAGGCGAGAGTTCGTACACGGCTGTGTGACATGGTGTTTCCCGTCCAAACGTGAAATGAAGGAAAATTGTTCCAACGAGGAACAGATGGCGCCTGCGTCTTCGTTTTGGGAGCTGAGGAAGGGCCAATAGCCAATAACCTTCCGATTGTGTTGGATCAATTCAGGCAGAAGTTGTGTTGCAACTTCATTTGCACGCTGGGCTGAATTTACATGTGGCCTATATGTGTGTGTGTGTGTGTGTGTGTGGGTGGGTGGGTTTTTCTAACACTTAAAGTGTGAGGATTCACTCCTCCACCTACTTTACATGGAGGGTTTGCCCCGAAGAGGAAGTGGTGGAGAGTAAACTTCCTGCCGGAAATGTTGAAATCAAGTAAGACATGCTGAGCGGGCCATCCTGCTACTTCACTCTTGTCATGTCACATTTGAATGCTCTAAAAACCAAAAAACGGTCACACGGACGCGTTTCATTTGGGCATTTTCATTATTCTCTCGTGACAAAAATGAATACGGAACAAACCTTTGATGTGCTATCTGTGTGATGTTTTTTTTTATTTGTGTTAACAACCAAAAACAACCCACAGCAGCACCCGATGACTCAGTTTTGTTGGCTTTTTTTTTTTTTTTTTTTTAAGATGGCTCTGACCTTTCTCCAAATCTCCATCTCCAGAATAAAACGCTTTAACATCTTTGGCTCAATATTGAGAAGTTGGCACGGAGCGCTTGTAAAACTCAGGCAAAAGATTTTTATCAGTGATGTTGGAGAACTTTTAGTTGGAAGTGGAGGACTTGGCGTGACTAATGTTGTTTGAAAGAACTATTATTGATGCGTACATTTCCCTGAAGTGAGCTCAGTCTTTATTTTTATTTTTTTTTTATATCCAACATACTACAACTACAAGGACATCAAACTGGTGGAAACCGCTCAGTAGAATGTCCCCGGAGAAAACGGGCATAAATCAAAACTTGTGATTAAATAGTCACGTTACGTCAGACAAAGGACAAAAAACAAAAAAGTGTCTCACCAACATCTCGCACCATTTCTTTTTTTGTTTTATTCCCTTTCCAGAGACTTCTGTTAAAGTATGTGATTTGTCAGCATTTGTAAATATTATTGGAAACAGCCGGGGCGCGCCAATCCCGCGCCAGCCGTCGTGGAAACGCGCGGCGGCTGTAGGTCGCGTCTGGCATTCTTAGAAATAAAAAACGTAATGAATGTATATCATTCAAGTGGCTTTTATATTCTTCTAGAAAAATGTCCCCCTCTTGAATAATCTCACGTTTTTGTCTCTTGCCTTTGCTTTAAGCCTTGGCACATGTGTAACTGTAAGCTTCAGGCAAAGCAAATGGAAACCAGAGCACTACTCTGCATAATAATAATGCAGAGAAACTCCTATTCAGATCCTATATAAGTAAGGAACAAGGAAATTAGGGCGCGTGGGAGGCAATAAAAAAAAAAATCATCACTGGCATTTAAATCAACGATCTTGCACGTGTTGAAATCAATTATAATTATAATTATATATATATTTTCCAGGCCACAGGCTATCTTCATTTCTAAATCTCAGCGATCCATTGGACAGTCTGTGTAAACATATAAACTGTGGCGACGTTCTTGCTTGACAACCCTCCAGAGCAGGAAACGCTCTGTCAAATTAAAGAGTTTTTTTTTTTTTTTTTTTAACGGACGAGTTTTGAAAGATACACGCAGAGTAATTATTCCGCACCATTGTTTTCCTGTGATTTCATCTCAGCTCAGGAGCCAAATGTACAAAATGTTCCTCTCGTCCTCAGGGACGACCTGACAGCACACAATTCGCTTTTAGAGACCGAGGCCAAGCCTCTCTCGGTTTCATGTGGTTATTGAGTCATGTAGCAGCCTGACATCAAAACCCGGCTCCACCCAGTCGGAAAGATACACCAGCACCCAACTTTTTTTTCTTTTTTTGCCAAATTAAAATATGCCTCATGTCTACCTTATCTCTGGCAGGGCAACTTAATTAAGCCTTATCTCCAGAAAACTCAACCCTCTTAAAACACATGACAGTTTGCTTTTTTTTCTCCACATCATTTGACTTTTTTTTTTTTTTATACTGTGACAGGATGTCTAAGGTAGAAAAAAATATATAAATAAGAAGTTACTTTAGTTTGAAGCAATCTGCTGGAACGAGACAAATGTTCTATTTGACGGTTTTTGACAGCACAAATAGAACCCTAAAAGTCATGTACACACACACACACACACACACACACTGGTTGTTCACCGTTAACTGAACACACAACAGCCAACGTATAACAGAGCTGGAACTCACCTTTTTCAAGCGGTTGCAATCCTCGTGTCCACCGGTTAGTTTCGAGGTAAAAGCTTCGTGGACATCAGATCCACCTTCCTATAATATCGGACTCTAATAAAGCACCAGAGAGCAGGGTGTGTGTGTGTGTGTTTGTGTGTTGATGTGGATCTGCATCTGGCTCCCTGACTGCGGATTTCCTCCTGCTCAATGCGGAAGTTCAGGTCCAGACCTGTCACTGCATTCTTCCTCAGAGCTCAACACTTTCACAACGGTCTTGTCAGGGCAGCGCCACTGGGCCGCCCTCCCCCTGCCCCACCACTCCGTCTCTGAAACTGTACTACAACAGCCACAAAGCTGCAAACAGGAGAAGAAGAAAAAAAATCGAAATTTGCCCAAAGTTCCACCATCAGTCGCAGAAAAAGAAAAAAAAAGAAAAAAAAAACTTGGTGCGATTGACGACAAACGCTGAGTCGGCACAAAGAAAGCGACGGGCCCCGGGTGAATAATTCACCTCACAGCAACTGATTTACAGACAGGAGTGGTCATGAAATAAAGTCCTCACAGAAACACTCTCCTCAACCATTCAAAGATATCCGTCATGCACACGCATGCACATGCACATTTTTTCTTTATTATTTGGTCTCTTTGCTTCAAATCAGGAAGGAATATCTCCAAACACCACCGTGGTGCCACAGGGACATTTATCTTCAGGTGGGGAGGGGGGAACCGAGGAACCGAGAAAAGTCGAGCTGTCATGGTATGAATAGCCTCTGGCTCTTATCTGACGGCGCAGAACCAGATAACTCTATTTATTTGCATTTCTCCTTGAGTCAACCTGGGAGGCCTTAAAAAAAACAAAATCTAAATCAAGATTTCACAGCTTTTCGTGTGCATGAGGCTAAAAATGGAAAACGTGTCAGAAATATCAGGGAATAAAAGCATTATTTTTGCAAAAGTTCGATTAGAAGGATAAATCAAGTACATTGTCAAGGAAAAAAAGGTTTTATTTATTTTTTTGCTCCTTAAATGCAGACCACCCTCTCTGTGGAGAGCCTGTGCTCCGTTGGTGGGGAAACCAAATAACCCCGAATGCTCTCAAGAGCCTTTCATGATTCGTGATGTATTAAACAAACACACGGGGTTCAGGCATGTGTCCCAACCGCCCTCATTTCCTCCTCCTCCTCCTCCTCTCACGGGTTGACAAACAGCTGGACACCAGAGAACATTTCTTCTCAACAAAATTCTCTGATTAACAGTGTTGGAGTTCAGCAGAGGAGAGCAGTGATTTATTTATTTATTTGTTTGATTTTTGTTGTGTCTTTGCAGCCAACGAGGACGGTCCAGCAACAGGGTAGATATTGATATACCACAGCTCCTATATGACACAACAGAGTTAATAAACTTGTCATAAACATTTACTTTTTATAAGCTTATCCAATTGTGTGCATGTGAAGTGGAAACCAAGCTGGATTCAAAGAAATCCAGATGTTGAGGTGTGAGGCACATCAGGAGTCAGGATTTTTGCAACCATTATTCTCCGTCATGTTAGAATCCAGCACGTCTTTTTTGTGGCTCCGGGCATGGAAAAGAGAAAAAAAAAATCGGGCTGATATGACAAAACCAGTGGGCACCTTGCCAAAACTTTGTGCAAACTTGTAAAAAAAAAAAGGACAAAGTCTTACCGTGATGATGTGCAAAGTGACGCGCACTCGGAGTGTTGCAGTGCCCTCTGTGTGTACCCGGCTGTAGTGTACGAGCAGGATACGTATTGAACTGGGTGGGTGGTGCGGAGTGGTCCGTGCTACCAGCGACCGCAGTGTTTACCTCGCTGCTCCCGCCACAAGCCTTTCTCCAATCAGAATATATGCTAATTAGCTCGATTGTGGGTTTTTTTTGGTTTCTGTACGCAACTGATTTGGGTTCTCGTGACCCACTCGGGCCCGACTTTGGCAGGACTTATTTTCCAGCAGCATCCAACAAACAAGGAAGCGGAGGATTGTTTTTCATTAATATGAGTCATTTCTGCCAAAATGGAAAAATATATATATATATAATGATAAATGGAAAGAAACTGGTAAAGAAAAATACAGACTCATGGTATCTGGAAATAATGAGTGATGATAAAAGTCAACATTATGAGCTACTATTGCAAAAATAATGAGACCCGGCTGGAGTTATGGGACACTGGGTCAAAAGTAGAGGACATAAACTTGATTATGAAATGTTGTGGGAGTCAAAACTCAAGACTCAACAACGAGATAAATCTTTTTCAAGTCATTGTGAAATCCTGATTTTTGAGAATTATTATTTTGTTTTTGAGATTATTAGTGAAACTATGACATGGTCATTAAAATGTTTCCCATGTTTTGGATACTGAATTACAATCAGCTGACATTTGAAGGTCAAAAGCTTTACAGAACTATGAGATAATGTTGATAAATGTTAAGATTAAGAAGTGGAAAATAAAGAGAGAACTTAGATGATGAGATCAATTAAAAGTTTGAAATAGTGAATCATAATTGGAAGGAATAAATCAGGTCATCTTTTTTTTTACACGTAATCTGCCTTTAGTTGGCCGTATTTGACCTTTTGGCTATAATCAAATCTTTTACACCATAATCTGCCTGGCACACCTCAGTTTAGCTCCTGCAGGATTTGTGAGACTGTTTTTAAAGTGAAGGTTCAAAAAAACAGAAAAAAACAAAAAACAAAAACAGCTGTGGCTTCCACATTCCTGACTTCTGCGGTCGCTCTCTGACCTTTTGTCGTCTTTGTCTATGACAAAAGGCGCTGCGCGTTGACAAGGTCGCGTTGAACACGGAGGAGCGGCAGCTGTCCCAACATTCACACTGAAGAAAAAGAAATTAAAATGTCAAAACCATGCCACTCTCTTTGCCACTTGCATGGTGACGGGGGTCAAAGGTGAAACAAAACAGTGAGTGAAATGAAACGTTTTTGTTTGTTTTTTTACATGCCTGGATAATATCCCCGCTTTCCAAAAAAAAAAAAACTTTTATAATGAGAAAAGGAATCCTCCTGTCAATGTGGATCCAGGGAGGCTGAAGGGTTAACGGGAGGCCGGGGAAACCTGATGCTAATTAAGCCTTTGGAATGCCTCAGAGTGACAGTGTGGAGCAGGAGCCCTCAGTGTGGCTCAGGCGTGGATGGAGCCTGATGGTTTTATTCCTCTCTGACACTCGGGGAAAAAAACACTTTCTCCCCCCCCCAAAAAAACCCGTGGGACTGGATTTACTCTGATAGAAGTTGGTTTTGTTTTTACCAGAGGAGATTGTATTTTTGTTTTATCCAACTTGTATCCCTGGACATTTTTTTTTTTTTTTTTTTTTTTGAGGGGGGAGGTGGATGGACTCAGATTATCCCAGATTTTGGAAGACTCTGGCGTTTAACTTGCATTTTACTTTATATATATAACTCATGCGTTAAGATGTTTTTACTGACACCAGTGCTGCTGCTGCTGCTCTCCCTGCACCACACGGCGCAGGCTGCCGCAGACTTCTGCCGGGGGACGCACTGCCCCGGCGGGGACACCGCGGACCCCAGGCCGTGCACCGGAGACCACTGTCCGGGGAGCAGGTCCTCCAGGCAGCCGCGGCACTACAACCCCGCGACGCCGGGGAGGGGTGCGCATGTGTCCGGCGGGCAGCACTACTCTCCCCGGGCTGCGCCTCCGCTCCATCCCGGCGCACGGACGCGCGCGCCCGAGGCTCCGCTCCGAGTCCTCCATCCCACCAACGACACCCGGGACTGCCGTGGCATCGAGTGCAGGCTGCCCCCGAGGATCCGACCCAAACCCCGGGCCAAGCCCTGCGTGGGAGACGGCTGCGTGTCCGGGGCGGAGGAGAGCCAGCCGGCCCCGGTCCATCTGTCCGACAGAGCCGCGCAGTTCCTGGGAGACTTCCCGGAGTTTGGACATCCTTCGCCAGATCTCGGCGGCGGCGCGCCTCTGGGTGTCCAGCTCACTTGTGACATCAAGCCAGGTCTGTTTTCTTCATTAGCATAAAAAAAAAAAGGACTGTTGTGTTGAGATGATCAGAGCCTGATTCACTTTTTCCAGAAGAGGGAAACACCACGTGCATTTTCTTTTTTCTTCTTTTCACTTTAACCTCATGTCCCACCTGTGATCACGGTCTGAAAGCAAAGCACGACTTTGCTGACCTTCAAAATCTCCAAAAATGAGATCTGCAGAGTATCTGAAGTGGAAGAAAGTCTCAGTGCCAATCGTCCATTAAAGTGAGAATGCTTTGAAGTTGACCCAAGGTCACCGGGCGCTCGCAGCAGCCTGAATTCAAGCTTCTGAATCAGACTTAATCTCATCTAATCACTTCCTGTTCCACAGCGGGTGTTTTGTGTTCCCGTCTCTCACGCCGCATTGTGTCCCGCCTACCCAGGTGAGAACGAGGTCCCCTCGGAGGACGCCCTCATCCTGCACCTGCAGCTGGCCAAGGGCCAGGAGAAGCTGGTGGAGGCCCTGCGCGGCCAGCAGACGCTCATACGGGAGCTGCAGCAGAAGCTGGCCGACCAGCAGGACGCGCTCCTGTCCCAGCAGCGCGACATCCTGGAGCAGCAGCGCCTCATGTACGAGCAGATGGACGTGGTGAAGGCCCAGTATGGCCTCCTGTCGGACACCTTCAAACAGGTGTCCTTCCAGGGCCTGCAGGGCGAGCTGCACAGCTACTTCCAGAACCACCTGGCGGGGCTGCAGAGCCAGGCGCGCAGCCACCTGCAGAAGTCCTACGCCGTCCACAAGATGGACGTGGACACCAAGGCGATGGACGTGGTCGGCGAGGCCAACGTCCCTCAGCCTCTGCTGGCGTGTGCCGCGGCCTGCGGGCCGGAGGAGTTCTGCGATTTCCAGAGGGAGCCGCCGCAGTGCGAGAAGTGCACCATGTGTCCTCCGGGCTTCTTCCTCATCTCCCAGTGCTCGTCCACTGCGGACCGGATGTGCCAGGTAACCGTCCCAATGGGCTTGTTGTCCCAAATGGCCTCGGCACAGGGTAGGGTGTGAAAATACAGACCAAAAAGGCATGAATGGGTTGCAGGCCTCCAAACAGAACCGCTGGTTTGAAGGGAAAATGTGTTTACAGCTGACACCAATTTTCCTGAAAGAATTAAGGATGATGATAATAATAACCTTCATGGTTTACAGGACAGAGACGAGTGCCTTGAGTTGCCAAACATTTGTGGAGAGCGAGTGAAGTGCCTGAACACCCCGGGTGAGTTCAACACAACGCCTCTTGTTTTAAAGTTAAAAGTACTTACATATATTATGATGATTATTTTGAGGGACCCCCACGTCTTTTTGAACCCCCTGGTTGTGTGTCCTCCGCTCAGGCGGGTTCAGGTGTCTGGGACTCTCCGAGCGTGAAGCCGAGATGGGCCTGTGTGGCCACGATTACTTCTTCAACCAGGAGCTGCAGGAGTGCCAGGCGTGCTCCGACTGCGAAGGAGAATCCGTGTCCGTGTCCTGCTCGGCCGTCAGCGACGCCGTCTGCAGCTCGCTGGCCGAGAGCCGCCTCTCCCAGTCCTGGGATGCCAACGTGGCGCTCCCGTCCGGCCGGGCCTCCGGCGCCGCCCACATCTTCGCCGGGCTCCAGCTGACCGTGCGGGGGAAGGAGAGCAGCCAGCTGTTGTCCAACGAGGCCGGGCAGGTGACCTTCCTCCAGCACGGCCTGGTGTGGCTGGATCACAACTTTGCCATAAAGCACAGCTGCAGGAACTTCCTGCGGGTGGGCATGAGGCTCAACGCCAGCCAGGAGGAGGAGGGGGGCGAGGACCTCAGCGGCGTCCGCATCGAGCAGCCCGATGGGAAATACTTCCAGGGGGTGAGCGTCAGCAGCGGCGTGGAGGTGGAGCCCAACCACACCCTGAATCTCCTTCTGAAGAGTCCCAACCAACACTGCAACCAGAGCAAGGACCTCCACGTGTACGACGTGGCCGCGCCGTCTTTGAGTCTACTCTGGTTGTCCCACGATACCGGCGCGGTTGCCATGACGGCACAGATGTCCCTGCTGGTTCACTACCAGACCAGCTACCGCCCGACTTTCCGCCTGACCTCGGTGTCCGACCCGTACATGGTCGCCCTGACGCACGACAGCCGCGGCGTGCGCTTCACGGAGAGCGGCGTGGTGAAGTTCGTCCTCCAGCAGGCGCTCTACTCCATGGGCCACACCTGCGTCCGAGAGGGCTTCTCCCTGATCGCGTACACCAACCGCAACGGGACGGGCCAGGAGGCCACGCAGGCCTTCAAGACGGGCGTCAACTACCGGGACACGTCTATCACGCTGTCCGGCGCCGTGGGCGTGGCCGGCGGAGACACTCTCAGCTTCGAGATCACGTCTCCGTCCCAGTGCAACGTGCGTTACTTCGGGGACAGCACGGGCATCAGCATGCTGAGCCTCATCTGGATTCCTTCCGCCGTGTCGTGCGCCCTCACCGCCACCGTGTCCCGGACCGGCCTCCCCTTCGGGGCCGTGAGGAATAAACCGCTGTTGTTTGAGCAGATCAGCGCGGACGCGTCGCAGGTTCGATTGGCGCGTTCGGGCGAGCCCAACGGACGCAAGAACTTTATATTCCACGAGAAGGGGACGGCCAACGTGGCCCTCAACCTGAAGCTGATCCACTCGTGTAACATCGTGAAAGTGAGCCTGCAGCGGGTGGCGGCGCCGGGTCAGAGCGGGCAGGCGGGTCCTGTGGCTCAGCAGGTGTCCGGATACATGCCCGAAGGCAGCGAGTGGGCCAGCATCGGGCTGAGGGCCTCGTTCCCGGTCCAGAACGGCACGGCTGTGTTTGTGACTCTGGACTGTATCCGGGGGCGGGTCAACCAGATCACACACGAGGGAGGCACTAACATTTCCATCCTCTGGGTCGCAGTGTGATGCGTTCAGGGGTCAGAGGCCATTCATACTTTTTTTTTGGGGTGAGGAGAACGCGTAGAGTTTTTGCACAATATTGAATTGCAGAGCAGATTCAAGAAGTTACCAAATGGAGGAAGAATGCTGGTCGATGAAAAAACAAATTCATCTATTCCACATGTCTTGTCACATTATTGTTCTAAAATGTTTTTTTATTGTGAATGTTTTTTTTTTCATGTATGATTTAAATACTATAAGTACGGCTTTAGCTTGAAGTACTTCGGCTGGTTGAGCAGTGACCAATTCATTGAATGTCTAAGTGTGTGTGTGTGTGTGAACGTGTGCGTATGCGGCATGCCTACTTTTGATATGTATACCCCTTCCATCCTTGCATCCATTTAATGTGCATCCTGTATATAACAAACCTTTGCGTATTATATCATCAGGCCCTCAAAGCAGCAGTTTAACATTTGAAAAAATAAACATTCTGCTCAGTAGCTAATTAGTTCAGCATAGCACAAACTCAGGAAATGAGGTAAAACAACTGGCATGGCTTTGTTAAAGGAAAACATATAAAAATACTAATTTAGTTTAATCCAGGAAAAAAAAAAAAAAATAATAAAATTTTTTATTGATAGCTATTTTTAATAGGCGGGGTTAAGTGTGGATTTGTTTCTTGGCCGGGAGCAGGAACCCGCTGGGGTTGACGATGGTTGCCAGGAAAAAAACAGTTAAAAGACAAGAAATAATTCCCCATAAAATGTCAAAAAAAAAAAAATCTTCTTCTTAAATTTTTTTTTGTTGTTGCATGGTTTTAAAGAAACAAGGAGATGCCGGTTGTCATTTCTGACTGTTGGTTCGGACTCAGTCAAGCTGTTTCTTCTTTTTTTTTCAGTCTTTGTGCTCAGCTGCTCCTGGAACCCCTGGTAACTACCATACATACATATGTGGTATCAATATTCATGTCCAACTTTGTGCCGAAATATTTCCCAAATGTTGAAATATTCCTCAGCAGGCTCTTTCATGTAAGATCAACACCATAACGCAATGTAGTAAACTTTCAACCAGAGTTTTTGAACTGGATGTTTTTTTTATGATATTTATTTGCTTTTCCCAGCAGAGGACTTTTCTTTTTTTTTGTACTCCAAGGAATGCA